>KZ108363.1:0-61264 GCA_002116355.1 Dothistroma pini CBS 116487 | reverse complement strand
ACTAGTAGCTATAGATAGTACTAATAATACCTAGGACGACGACAAGGTTACAACACGATATAATAGCGATAATAGGTAAGAAATGAGGTATTCCCGGATCCTATACGTGTTTACTATAAGGAATGCGGGACGGCTAATCTACGGACCCAGGCCCGCTAGCATGGCGTAGAATATTGCACACTATAGTACTGCTTCTCTTCAGACATAAGACGTGAAGAACACATTCGTTACCACGAAACGTGACCAGGTAACCTTCTCACGATCCGTTACAATACCAGCCGGTCGGTGGCCGCCATCCCAATAGAGCTAGCCGAACTCAAATTTCGATCGCTCACAATCTGGGCCACAGATCTCATGCAGTGAATGGACATCTGGGCCGACGGAATCAGCTGTTTTGACCGTACTTCGATCCACAATGGAGGTCCCTAACAACAGTCGCAGATGGGGCTTACTCAATTGACTCGTCTCGACTTCCGCCTTGTTGGCTGCGACATTCCAGAGCTGTGAGTGGCGCCATCACGTAGGCTTGTGCAACGCCATAGCCTGAGCGTGACCGTGCTGGCTTTCGACCTCAACATATAGGTCGGAGCCGCCTCGCCGTTGGCCATGGGAACGATCGTCTGGCTTCTCTGTTGATGAGCGCGGCCATGCTTGCTTCATTCCTCCTGATCTCGGCCAGTGCTGTGCTTACAACTCAATCTCCTCTGTTATCGAACCTCGAAACACGACAGTCGACGTCTCTAAGCATCACAGTATCCGAGACAACCCCGGGTGGCGCTTCTGATATCGTCGATCATGGCTACCCTGGCTTTGCTATCAGCCAGCACTTCTTCACGAGTACGCAGGAAATGATCCATCACCGAACACTTTCTCGGCGAATCTTATATCAGAAGTCGCAAGCAGAACGGGAAGCAGTGTCCACGTACGTGTGGGCGGCACATCTGGGGACTTCTCAGTGTACAATGCCTCTCAGACAGTGGCTCTACAATTGCCACCAGGTCCTGCACCGGGCAGCATTCCTAGGGCAATGATGTTGGGGCCGTCTGATATCAAGGCTTTGCCAACCTGCCCGCCAAATTCACGTACATGGCTCACTTTGCCAACAACAGTGCCGGCCAGAAAGACAACGCGGCAGCTGCAGCCGCACAAGCTTTCAATAACATTGGGTCAAATTTGGATGCATTAGAGATTTCCAACGAGATCGACTTCTACCCTAACGATAACAGGCCAGCGAATTACAGCATGTCCACATAGCTATTGGAGTGGAAGGATTACGCAACAGCAGTCAGGAATGTGACCAGCGCGACATTCAGTATGCAAGCAACAGGTTCCTACTCACCTCTCAACACGTACTGGTCGACACCAAACACTTTCGGCGCCGACGGCCAAGGCAGTGCTGACGCACAGGGCTTCACCGTTGCAAGCATGTCGCTTCACAACTACATGGACGGTGGGCCGGTACCTTCCAGTGCGTTGCAGTCGAACTACATGAACCATACTCGAATAGCAGCGACGCTGGACACATTCAAACCTGCCGTCGCATGGCTCAAGGCTAACAGGCCCAGCATCCCGCTCCACCTTGCAGAAGTGAACAGCAAGAAAAGAAGATGCATACGCAGTCTGCCGTCGTCTGTTGCACTCTACGCAGTCACTGATATCCGACACCAGGTTGTACGCGCGTGATGCCCTCTGCCTCTGGCTTGTATTGTACACGATCGTCAACATATCTTCGTTAAGGTATACTTACTACTTTCCTAACAAAGGCCAGGCCCAGTCAGGTAACGCCGTCCAACTCCCGCTTGCTCGCTGCACAACCCAAACCCAACGATAGACCATTCCGCAGACCATCTGTTACTGCGCCGCCTGCTGCGGATGTGGAAACCTCATCTTGTCATCCGCAACCTTCCTCTTAAACAACCCGAGATCCTTCAACAACTCATCCACATCTGCCTGCCAATCTCCATGCTGATTCTCGAAATCCGAGTCATCATCTCCCATGCCACTATCACGGTCGCCATCCTCGGATTCGTCCACGCTACTCCGATCGTCGCCCTCGGCGAAACCTTCTGGCAACACAATGGGGTTCTTGAGCTCTCCTACGGCAAGAGCAAGATGTCGTCTCAGAGCCTCGATCTCAATCCGCAGTGCCTCGTTCTGAGGCCGTAATTCGTCGACTTCCTGTGTAAGAGCGCGGATCTTGACCTCGGAAACAGCACGAGATTCCTCCATGGCGCGTTGCATCTTGCTGACCTGTCGTTGATAGTCTTCGAGTTCGGCTTGGTTGCGATCTGCCTCGTCGCGTTTGCGCGTAGCAGATGCGTTGACGGAGAGTTGCAGCTGCTTGATGACTTCCTGCATCTCCATGATCTTTGCATCGCGCTCGGCGGCGGACACGGCATCCTGGTTGACGTGGGCCTTGGTGCGAATGCGCTTGGCTTGGTCGGCGTAGCGGAGTGTTGAAAGAGTCTCCTCGTAGTCGGTGGGTGAGATACAGGCGACCATGGCGGTTTTGCTGTTGCCACCGAGCGAGTCTTTTAGCAGCCAGGTCAGAACACTGTCTCGGTAGGGGACCACTTCTGCTCTACGCCTTGTCTGATTCTGCAGCCCGGTCATGCGGGTTGCTCGCTGCCGCTTGGGGTCCGCTAATGCTGCAATGACACGTCCTAGGGTAGTAAGAGATTGGTTGATGTTGCCTCCTTCTCGTAACCGCTGGCCAGTCGCCTCTGTTCGTCCAGCGCGTTCAGAACCTGCCAGATCAACCAGACGCATCCTGGCCACACGCTCTATCGTGCTATCGGTGGCGAGATCGTGCTGGATCTGCTTGAGGGTGAGGGTGAAGACCGCGTGCGATCGCGAAGACGTGTCGTTCATCTTGGTCATCGCAGTCGTTCGGTTCATGTCTCCGGTCTTCATCAACCTCTCGATGTCCTCGTAGCACTTGACCGGCTCGTCCGTCAAATTCTGCACGTATACACCGTCGCTCTTGCTCTCTCTGATTTTGAGGTAGGTCGGTGGATTCGTCCTCGGTGTGAGCAGGTCCTTGACGTGTTCGTTGTAAATCTCAAAGTAGGACACATGAACGTTGTACGTTATACTTCCGTTCTGCTCTGCTTCTATCCGCTCGAACAGTCCTCTGCAGGTTCTCGGGATGAGACCTGGCTGGTCGAGGCTGCCCATCATCGTGTACGACTTTCCACTTCCCGTTTGTCCATAGGCGAAGATGCATGTGTGGTAGCCATCGAAGTTGTGGTCGAGGAACTCTTCTCCAAACGAGGCGTATATGTCTTGCTGGCCAGCAAAGTGGGCGTCGGACTCGTTGTGCGACCAGAATGACTTGTCGAATGTGAATTTCTTCTCCTCCAGCACCTTGCGCGAGTCTACCGTGGCCTCTGGTGGTTCGATCGTGGTCTCTTGTGTCGCAGGGTTCATATGGATGATGCATGGCGATTGCTTGTCCAGCTCTGCGCATTCCGATCAGCACGTGTCTTGTCATGTTCGTCCGAACAGTATATGCATACCTCTCTTGATGAATTTCCGCACTCTAACCACGACCTTGACATTTCCGCCGTCCCCATCCGGCGGCGTGAAAGGTCGCTCCATATCGACGGGTGTCTTGCTGCGCAGACTCGGCGTGCTCGCGGTAGATGCTCGAGCGGCCATGTCGGTGGGCAGGAAGCGGGCGAAAGTGGCGCAGAGTTGATCGAGTACGTCTGCTGCTCTCTCACGAAGAGCGCTGTACATCGCACTTCCCTTCCATGGTTTAGTTGATCGACTGTGGTCAAGGCGCGAGCCAAACGGATCTTCTCCTTTCCATGCAGCCGTCCTGTGAGACGTCGCGTCCGTTTGGCGAGTAAACAGTAAACAGTGACGCACGCTTGGCGTTCTCCAAGGACAACTGCCGAGTATCCCTGTCGAATTCACTTCTTGTCGAGAGACATCTGAGGAATCGCCATGAACTATCGCAGCAATACTACCTCCTACTACTGCTATAATACCGCGAGCTTATCATGCCAGACCTGAAATTACGGACGCTGAATATACAGCCTCCAGGTGACACGATCTGATTCGGCTCCAGGAAGCTGCGGTGGCCCTTTCGTACTCAGAGCACATTCTCTCGCATGCATCCAATCCTTTGTCGACTGGCCATTGCACTACAACGTGATCTATGACACCGAACGTTGCATCAACGTCGTGGCTCACCATACCGCAACATCGCATTGTCATCTTGATGTCGATTCGCAAGCTCGGTCTCGGTCTCTCCCAGAAGTCTAGAAGAGTTGCTTGGCTTCGACTTGGCCAGCGAATGGAGCTGTGCCAGGCTGCGCGACCTTCAACAAAAGTAAATGCTGTGTGTGGCGTTGAAGTCACGAGTAGCTAAATAACACAAGGTCGCCATCCGCCATGGTGGTAGGAGAACCGAAGTCTGGTAGGCTATCTCCCAGCTGGTTGGCGCGAAATTCTCGGTAGGACATGTATTCTACTCACAGTAGACACGACAAGAAGAAAGCCCACAAGATGCAGCTGAAGGTGAGGATGACTCGTCACTACAGCATACCGTCGCAAGCCATTCGCGAATCTAATTATGACACACAGATGATAGTCATCCCCCTGCTTCTAAACCTCGCGTACTCGCAATAGCCTAGTCCCCAACCTAGTACTTCTCCACTTCCCCTGGCCTTATCCCCTCACGCACCCACTGACCACCCCACCCCCAGCACACTCCTCTTGGCAGCTGCCACACGAGCTTCAGGAGCCCTCCAGGCGAGAAGGACTGCAAGGGATACCAAAGCCAACTGAAAGTGCCTCCTTCCGCTCGAAGTCCTGTATTCAGCTCTGCCGCTTTGACTCTTTCAGCTACAACACTACGCCACGCGGGTCAGGGAATTGTAGGCTGATGGGCCTCAAAGGCGAAAAGTGTTACGGAAACAGTATTACGCTGCCACCGAGAGGAGCCACGGGGTCGAGGGCAGGTCAGTGCATTTCGGTGTATGAGATTGTGAGATATGTCCGCACATAGAATGCATTTCATGATGGGCAACCGGTTGTATCTCCGGAGCAACGTGTCTTGGAGGCATGGGTATTCGAGCCAATCATGCTTTTCTCATTCAAAGTTACATTGATGCATTAGGTAGCGCTCCGGCTGCAGCACGTTCTACAAGCGCCAAGACAAAGCCCCAGTCCCACTACTCCGCGAGCAAGACCGCTGCTACCTAGTCAGTCTGCATCCTGGACCCACGCCTCAAAACTCCTCCAGATCGTTGTTAAGCATCCTCTGCTAGAGCTCGTGCTTCATGTACCCCTCCTTGCCGTCTTCGAAAGGCGCACTCTCTGCGGTGGTGGCATTTTCTGCATTCATAGACAATTTCTCGCCAGTAGGGACGCTAATCTTCATCCCAGCAAGCTCGATCTCTGCTTCTCTTACTCGCTTGCGAAACTGGAGGCGATCCAGGAAGAGACGTTGTCGCATGCGCTCCACTTCGCGACGCTCGGCCTGCAGAAGAGCTTCCATCTCGCTGAACTGCTGGAGTTTGAGCTCCATCTTTTGTAGCTGAAGGTTGACGGCCGCGGAGACTTGGTTGGAGAGCTGTCGCTCAGTGTTCGAGGCAAGAGCAGCGGAGCGTGCTGCGGTAAGAGAAAGTGCCGTCGTGGGGAGATCGTGAGACGTAGGTGGCTCGCGGGTAGCAAGTGAGGTCGTGTCATCCACATCCATGCTGTCGTCTTGTCCTACAGGCTTGACTGGATCGGGTTGCCTTGAGCCTTCCTTCGCCTTCTCGGTGTCCTTCTCGGTGCCTGGCTCGGCTTCTCTATCCATGCGCTGCTTGAGAGTCCTGCGCACCTCTTCGACGCTCTTACCGGCGGCCTTGGCTGTAGTCGCGGGGTCTGCAATGCCAGCCAGGAAACTCATAACGGACATGACCGGATTATCGAACTGGCTAAACGGCAGTCGCCCACCTGATAGATATGCCAGATCTGACGAAGCAGCGCCTGCATTGCCGTTGGCTGCGGGCGTCTCCTCGAGGTATTTGTCTTCGATTTCCAGTTGCAAGAACTTGAGTACGCACTCCTCTCGTGTCCTTGAGCCGACATGATCCGCAACAGACTCCCAGTTGTCGTCGAACATCTCAAGACCCTCCAGAAGGAGTAGAAGCTCGGAATCTGTCCACGAAGATTCCTTGTCGCCAATACTTTGATAGCGCTCATTTTCGAGCTTTACATAGTCTGCTGCGGAGGTGGAGCTCGGAAATCGTCCTTCCTGGAAACACAGACTACACAGGTCGAATCGCTGTTCTTTGCTCGGTTTCGGTGTTGTTGCGCTTGCAGCCGAATTCTTGGAGTGGTGGTATCGTACACGCGTACAGTCCTTTCCGCATGAGTAGCAAAAGTATTGCTTGCCATCCTGCTTCAGATTGTCCTCCAAGCTCTTTGTCGCCTCCCCGTTCGACTCTGCACCTTCTGCTTTGGCAGGCGTCACGTCCTTGCCCTTATCGTCGTAGATATTTCGTCGCACTTCCAGATTGAGATCCGCCTTCCCTGCTATCGCTAGTCGCTCTGTGCCTGCATGAGGCTTGCCCGGTGTTATGGCACTGCCAGATGCAGGTTGATGTGGCTGCAGGCCTCGAGGTGTATCAGCCGTGATACGGAAGTGTCCAGTGAAGGGAGGGCCAATGTTCGATGGTCTTGTGTCCGGATCGATCTGCCCAAAGGTTAGCTCCGTCTTCGACTGCCCCGAAAGAGCCTACCTGGTAGTTAATGAGTCCCCATTGCTCCAAAAACGCGTGTACTCTCATGATGGCGCACACGTCTCCAGCCAAGTTTCGCCTACATGCAGTCACTGTTAGGTATTCTGCCGGATTTAGTCTGTAGGTGTTGACCATGAAGTCTCGATAGTCCTTGTATACAGCAGGCGTCTTGCTCCTGTTGCGGTTGTTGAAGAATTCTGGCAATGCTTTCCTCTCCAAGTTATGGATCTGGTGCATGTCGAACCATGCGCTGTAGGATGGTAAAATGATGGCATGATTCTGGTCAATCAGATGCGATCTTGCAGATTGCTCTGCTGCTGTCTTGGTCACGGCGGTGGTGGGCTCGATAGCAGGAGTCCCTTCTTTAGTGTCGCCCATTTCCTCATCCTCGCCCGCTTCGTCTGCATTCTCGGGTGCAGGTGCCTCAGGCGCGTCGAGAGGGTTGTCTGATACTGGAGCAGGATCTCCTTCCGTGGACTGCTGCTTGACAGCCGTGTCTTCTGTGTCTTCCACCATGGAAGTGTCCTGATCTTGCGATTCCTGCTTGGCCTCCGCCGCTTCGTTCTCCTGCTGGATCAGCTCATCGGATCCTTGGCCTGGAGCGCGCGACTCCTCGTCTGCGAAGCCAGATTCCATTTTGCACGTGTGAAGCTCCTGGTCTCGATGCGCAGATACGTCCAGCTGTAGTACCAGCCACGTATTATCGCGACCAGAGGTCCAATGCGCGCGCGAAACGTCAGTCCGGAGTCGCGTAATCGCAAAGATATTATTGACAACAGTGTCGAGTGCAGAAGGTTGATGTGAAAGACGATATGGAGTGCTTGTGGGCTGCTGTCAGTCGCAAGGACGACGCGAAACCGCGAAGATCGCGAAGGGGGAGCTCGGATCACTTTTCTGCCTGAGGCGATCCTGAGCGGTCCGACTATTCCACCGGGTCAATGTCGTACGGAGTTGCACTTCGCCAGATCGCGTTAGGACACTGTGACCTCCAGAGGACATGGCAGGCAGTAGGGCTCTTATCGTCGTCGCATATGGGTATCTTGATCCTTGCAGTTGGCCTATCGAACATCGACAACAGCATCATTACTGCTATCGCGATACAGTAACATCAATGCACTTATGAGAGCACTCTTCTCTAGACGCAGCCCTTTGCTGCAGCGCTTGCTCAATCTCGCAGGGATCATTGCGACGGTATGGACAGTCGTAGAGGTGCTCTACGTCCGCACGGCTCTTGTTCGTGAAGGCTCCGTCTCTCCGCCAGCCCTTGGCAACGAACGCATCTACATAGCCAGTATCCACTGGACGAACGAAGCCATCTTACGAGCGCATTGGAATAAGGCTGTGGTGGAGCTGGCGAAAGCAATAGGCCCTAGCAATGTCTATGTCAGTGTGTACGAGAGTGGAAGCATGGATGACACGAAAGGAGCGTTGAGGGAACTGGATAGGGACCTAGGCCATGCAAAGATCCCCAGAATGATCGTTTTGGATGATACGACACACCAGGACGAGATCAGTAAGACGCCGGCGGAAACTGGTTGGATCAAGACGCCGAGAGGTCAGATAGAGCTGAGGAGAATACCGTACCTTGCAAGGTTGAGGAACATCGCGTTGAAGCCGCTGGTGAAGCTTGGGGAGAAGGGCATGAAGTTCGATAAGATCTTATTCTTGAATGACGTGGTGTTTAATAATGAGGACGTGAGGACTTTGTTGGGTACGCGAGACGGCGATTATGCTGCTGCTTGTTCGTTGGATTTCAAGAACGGCCATTCCTTTTACGACACTTTTGCGTTGCGAGATTCACAGGGCCATGAGCAGGTCTCCCGGTCATGGCCTTTCTTTCGCTCAGCGCGCTCACGACGAGCCCTCAAAGCCAGCAAACCGGTGCCTGTGACTAGTTGTTGGAACGGTGTTGTGGCTATGGACGCTGCGCCTTTTTACGAGCGCGACTCGCCTCTTGACTTTCGAGGCATCCCGGACAGCCTTGCGGAGTACCATCTTGAGGGCTCGGAATGCTGCTTGATACATGCCGACAACCCGCTGTCGCCTTCGAAGGGTGTCTGGCTGAACCCGAATGTACGCGTTGGTTACACTGTTCCTGCTTACGAGCGCGTTCACGCGTCCGGGGCGTCGCCTTGGATTTCGGCTGTCTCAATTGCATTCGGATCCTGGTCTAATCGCATGATTCGCTGGACGACGACACCATGGTTCAAGGAGCGCACTGTGGGAGGTCGGGTACAGGAGTGGAGTCGGAAATCGTCGAGCAATGTTGAAAGCGGCGAAGGTATCTGCCTCATCAATGAACAGCAGGTCCTGATAGCCAATGGTTGGAAGCATGTGTAGGGATGATGTTGGTGATGAAAGAGCCTCGATATGATCTTGAAATGCGTCACAGCCGGAGGCATTTGTCCGTCACTCAAGACTCGTTGCCTGTTGCCATTGGAGAAGCAGTACTGGCACATGCAACAAGATTGGACAGGGGGCGAAGTCCGCATGAGCACGATCCCCGTTGGCGGCCCCGATCCTATTGCGTCATAATGGTCCCAGCTGCCCATAGATGGATTCCAAAACTTTCCTGTAGGATTGAGGCGAGGTCTTGTTACTCGCCTGCATCTGGAAGACCGAACATCGATCGTAGCAAAGTATAGCAAGAGTCTCGTTGATTGGTCAGAGGCACGGCGCTATACGAAGAGCCATCGCCAGGACGTCCGATATTCATCGGCCATTGCCCGGCATACATGAAATAGAGTCGCGGCAATACGGTAGCGTACTTTTCGGTCTCCTCGAGGATGAAGTTGCGGTGACAGAGTTCCCAGCGCTCTTCTGAAGTCACAGATTAGCTGTCATGTGCTGCGAATAACTCGGCAGGTCGGGCAAGACATACCTGGAGCCAACCGGTCGTAGTCATCGCCGCTCACGTTGATCATATTCATGCTGTCGGCAACATGCTCTGCGTAAGCCTCGTCACCAGACTCACGCCTTAAGTCCTCTTCAGCTTCAGCCTTTCGTTGCGCCGCAGCTTCGAACCAACGCATTTCGGAATCTAGGACACGTCGCTCGCGCTCTCGTCCCTGCGCGCTGAGCCAAGGACGTCTATGTGCATAGTAGCTCTCGACTTCGGCATAGTCCTTGAATTGATATGAATCACGACTCAAAGCAAGCTTCCTCAGCCTCTGCAATGGCCGAAGACAAATCCTAAGAGCATCGTGATCAACAAGCCACTGACACCGCCATCCAGCATACTGGCCGGCCGACAAACATAGTTGTTGGAGAGAGGTGATTGTCCCAATGGCAGCCAGAGACTCTAACGGAATCTTTGCAACCTGGGGTGGGATCTCTTGGTTGATCTGGTTGACCATATTTTCCACCGGTTCCCACGCAAGCGATAGAGAGGCTAAAAAGTCGAAACCACTGCTAGCTAGCAGCGGCACGATCTGTTGCTCTAGCTCCTTGTGTGCAGAATGGTCGATGTATAGTTTCTTTATAAGCTTGTGCTGGGTCAGAAAGCTGACGGTGGCCTCAACGTTGTCTCCATCGATCTTAGACCACACTAGGCTCTGCAAGCGCTCGCATGGTTCACAAGCTTCTAGGACAGCCACATGCTCAGTATTACTTCCAGTGTTCCACTGACCAAGCTCGAGCTCTACCAGAGAGGCAGCCAGGACTGAGGACAGCGTCGCCGGTGATATGCGTGCTCCCCACGATCTTCGATATGTTCGCAGCAGAGGAAAGCTTGGGACCTCTCGGGACATGAACGTTGGTAGTGCTGATGAGCCAAGGTGGAGGTATTGAAGACTGGACGCGCAAAGTCGAAGCACAGAGTCCACAAAGTCTGCCAACTCATACGGGTCGACAGCCTTGTTGCCCACACTGCGAGCGAAAGGCGTGCAGATGTTGAGATGGAGGGAGCGGAGTGGCCACGGCGGCCCGGTCAGTACGAGAGGCGTCTGTATTGGCACGCGCGACAGTTTCAAATGCTTGATAGGAGTGACTCTGAGCATCGAGAAGAATCCGGGCATGACGCCGTACCGGTCATGCCAGGCCAGGTTCTCTATGTTCGGCATTGCTGTGGCGATGGCGATGAGAAGTCGATCTCGATAGGCAGTGTAGACGTTGGCTGCTTGCCGTTCGAGTACATTGCGTTCTTGATGACTCATAGACTCAGTAGACTCTCCCCAGATTGATTGGTATAGTTCCTGGTGGTAGACTCGTACCCAGCCTGGGCTGGAAGCGACCTTCACACGCCTGATGCAGGCCGAGATAGTCGGCTTCCTGACAGTGGCGGTGTCGCTCTCAGAAGCGGAACGACTCGCATGTCTCCGCTCTGTGACTTCATTCAAAAGGTGATCAAGAAGACTGCGACTGTTGTGAGAGTAGTCGAAGCATATCTCGCAAAACTGCCTTGTGCGAGCGAGCTGCCTACACTCTATGTTGACCAAAGCCAGATTTGCGAGGGTAGATTGATCGTTAGCGAGAATCTCTACAATATCAGCGAGCAGCTCAGTAGGCAGCTGTAGCAGGCGACTTGTAGGATCGCGATGGCGTTGCATTGTTCGATCGAGCAACAGAACATTTCTCTGACCTGGAGAGCTCCCAAACTCGTCTCTTTCGTTGCCGCTGAGCACGCCCATCATGAGATCAGAAACGTAGCTGTCCATGGCGGTCGACATCTGACGTTATGTGGTTCTGTGGATGTGAGTGTTTGGCAGAAGATGAAGTATGCAGACTATGCAAGACAACACTGTTTGTCCTGCAAGACGTAGCACAGCTAGCTCCATCCATGAAAGAGCGCCACATAGGAGAACTGCAGAGACGTGATGTGAGATTTCGTTTATGGACAGATGAGCTGACCGTGTCTGTGGCCCCTCTTGACGATAGAATCGCACGCGAGGACTGAGACTGCAGATGTTGTTGCGAGAAGTGGAAGGGAGATCGGATTGGCGTTACTAAGCGCCGAAAGTTCTCGGGTGCCAAGATGCACTTCGAAAATGAGGGAAGTTGGTTGACCGAACGACTTCAGCTTCGACGACAGGAACTCCCGGCAGTACTAACACCACACAGCAGTAACGGTACGAATGCACTCCTCGACATCGAGATTCCTGGACCACGCATACTAATTTCCACTGTGAAGATGGTCGCCGCAAAGTCACACGTCCCGATCGTGAAGAAGCGCACTGCGCGCTTCAACCGCCACCAGTCAGATCGCTTTATGCGAGTCGACCCATCATGGAGAAAGCCAAAGGGTATCGACAACCGTGTCCGCCGACGCTTCAGCGGTCAGGCTGCTATGCCAAAGGTGCGTGCGAATGAGGATTTGGACCGAGGGGGAGTATGCGGAAGAGAATTGGAGATGGGACACAAGGAGATCATTATGTGGTTGGAGATACACCGACACAATGCTGACGGACATGATGAATACAGATCGGCTACGGCAGCAACAGGAAGACCCGCCACATGATGCCATCCGGCCACAAGGCCTTCCTCGTCAACAACACTCGCGACCTTGAGCTTCTCCTCATGCACAACCGAACCTACGCCGCAGAGTGAGTACAAACACAGACACAACACGCCGAGAGCTGGTGATGCTGACTGTATGATTTTCAGGATCGCACACGCCGTGTCCTCGCGCAAGCGGATAGAGATTGTCGCACGTGCCAAGCAGCTTGGTGTCAAGGTCACCAACGGCAAGGCCAAGATCACCACCGAGTCGTAAACGCATATCCAGACATGGCACTGGGATTCTCTGCGCTGGGCACGTGACAAGGCGATGATTGAGCAGGCTGGAATGGGAAACGGCGTCTGACAGGTGCAATTGCGGGATTGCATTTTGTAGCTGGCCATAAATACTGTATGGGCCGGTTTTGTCTGCATGATAAACGCCGCCAACGCCTTCGCTATAGTGCTGCAACGAAAAGGTACATAGCGCATTAAGTCGTGTGAAACCAGAGAGAAAACAGCATGAACTTTCCGACTTGACATCAGCCCTCCTCCATAGCGCCTGCATCAGCTTGCGAGTCCACCTCTGTCACGTCCTGTGTCGCAGCACTCCAGTATGCCAGCATCTGCACCTTGAATTCCGCCATAGCCACTCCAAAGAGCTTCAGTAGCGCTGTCTGGTGGCTGTTCAGCTCCTTGCCTTCCTCACATACAACGTACTCCTGATCCAGCATGACTTTGCCCTTCTCTAGTCTTGTCGGCATTCCCCACTTCCTGACAGTGACCTCTTGTGGATGCGGCAGTGGCACATCATCCTCCACTGGCACCTCTCCAGCTCTGCTGTACACAATGCCCGCCGACACTGTGAAAGTCCTATCCGCAACCGTTCCAGCCCGCGCAAAATCCACCTCGACAAAACTCTCGAAGTATTCCAATATTTCACTCGGCGCCCTGTTTGTGCACAGTAACCCTACGTTGCCCTTCAGATGCGGCGACAGCTTGTGCAGTCCTGGTGCGTGCTCGTCTTCAGGTGATGTGCCCAGCGCCTTGGCCATTACTTTTGTCTTGCCGAAGAAGAGGCGTGAGTCGCTTAAGTGTTGGCGCACGTCTTTGAGGTAGGTGTTGCGCATGTTTTCGACGGAGAAGGTGAAGATGTGGGCATATTCGTCGGCGGCGGCCTGGACTGCAGCGAAGAGAGTTGCTGACTTTTCCTTGGAGGCTTTCTTCTGGACGACGGAGGTGTGAACAACGCGCGCGCGTCGTGATTTTGGCATGGTGTCGGGTCGAGTGTGAGTTGGCCTGGTTGAGTGCGTTGATCGTCGCTGGACAGCAGTTGCTGCACAATGTGTGTGTGGTGATCGAGTATGCCGAATGGAGGTCCATCGATTCGGGATCCAAATTTCTTGAAGGTAGCATTGGCGCTAGTTCTGATCCCTACACGTGAGAACCTCAGGCACGCACATAGGGTGAGACCTCACTTCACATTAGCAGTCTGCTGACGACATTGCATCCTCGGATTCCACGCTTATCCTCATTCTCCGGCGATGCGTTTCGTCCGCTTGCTGATAGAACACGGTTCCATTGGCATCATGTCAACAAGCAGCCACAGACCATCGCCACCCGGCCGTCTCCGCAGGCCGTTCCTTCTGACGCGTTCCTGCCCTCATGCCGTAGATCTTCGTGCGTGCATCATGTTCGCTCGCGCTTACATGAGCTACATGCATCTTCCGACCGCGAACACTGTCATTAGCCATCTGAGTGACACGCGAGAGGTGACTGCTGCGCCAAAAGAGGCACGCCTGTCAAGCACCGGAATCTGGAGGCCACATCGATCGAAGAAGTGAGGAAGACGCTGGCTACCCGATATCATCAACTCCCGCTATTTGACCATCGCCGCCCACCGATTCTGGCGAGGACAAGCAAATTTGTAGATTCCTTGCGCCGCGGTACATCAGACTTGGGATTGCGAATACGACAATGCCGTGATTCGCGCCTCAAAAAACCATGTCGAAAGCACAGCCCCAGGACGACTGGGAGACCAATGGCGCTTCCAATGGCCACGAAAAATCGACGCCGCCGAGTCCCGTCTCGAGACAAGACACTGTGAAAGATGCAGCGAGTCCACAGCCTGAAGCAAAGAAAGATTCGCTATTTAACAAAGTCAAGACGCTGTGGTCCAAGACCGGAATCGATACAAGAACATACATGTCCATGTTCAAAGGCGCACTAGCGCCGACAATCTCGTTGGCTCTCTACCAAGCAGACGCATTCGCTAATCACTATACCACTCTAGGATATCTTGTGATTATTATGACGGTACTGCCTGTCGTAATAATGCCGAGGGCCAAGTTCCTACAGACAATGCTTATTAACATTACTTTCGTCTGCTTGGGATGTGCAACCGCGCTACTAGCCATGTTCTGTTCAGTCAAGGCCAGAATCAATAGCGTTGGCAACCTGGGCCCCGGAACTGGTGGAGCAGGAACATCTGGGACAGCAGCTAAAGGAGCAGCGACGGCTCAATATAACTCTTCTGGCTCCGCGGTGGCTGGACTCTGGCTCTTCATTCTGATCTATGTGATCAGCGTGATACGCGGAAAGAACCCTCAGTATACGATTCCGTGTATCATGTGGGCTGTGCTGGCCAATGTCTCGATGACGTATGCTCCTGTGAGTTATCTCTAGAGAGTATATATAGTTGTGATCGGGCTGGCGACGTCTCTAGGCGGCTAAGTCGTCTTATAAGGCGACTCCGCCGCTCTGCAGCGGATCCCTATAAGGTTCTCCTGGTATAGATATTGCTTGCCCGGTCATGACTGTGTAGCTTCGTCTCTACAAAGTTGGATATCTACTGATTCCTTAACGATATAGCAATTTAGCACGATGGCCCAAGCTGAGGTGTTTATTGAGAGATTACTGATATCGTTCCTGACCGGCTTTGCGGTAGCCACAGGGGTATCGTTGTTGGTGTTCCCTCTGACAAGTCGACAGATTGTCTTCAAAGAGATGGCCGGCTATCTATCAGGTATCCGTGGCGCGGTACAAACCAGCCTCACTTACTTACATAGCTTGGAAGAGACAGACATGTTCGCCGCTCAAAGGACCAATACTGCGGGTGAAAAGCCTCCGCGAAGCAAGGAAGCACAGGATGTAAAGCAGAAAATGCAAGGGCTGGCGGGACTACACTCCAAACTGTCTACTGACCTTCCCTTTGCGAAGCGAGAAATCGCGATGGGCAGACTTGGTCCTGATGACCTGCAGGAATTGTTCCGCTTATTTCGACTGGTTATGATCCCAACAGCAGGGTTGTCAAGCATGTCAGACATTTTTGATCGCATCGCTGACGAGCAAGGATGGGACAAGTCGGTAGACTACTCGCATGCCACGGTAGCAGAAGCACGTAACGACGACGAGAAACTGCGCATCGAGGCCGTAAATGAGTGGCATGGGCTGATGAAGCTTCTTCGAGAGC
Organism: Dothistroma pini CBS 116487; assembly: GCA_002116355.1. Lineage (NCBI taxonomy): Eukaryota > Fungi > Ascomycota > Dothideomycetes > Mycosphaerellales > Mycosphaerellaceae > Dothistroma > Dothistroma pini. The sequence continues at coordinate 45,619 of KZ108363.1, read as the reverse complement.
CTTTCGCCCGCATAACACAAACCATCGACGACGGGCTGTTGCATGTCCTGCTTACTCTGCAGCTAACACCGCGGCCCAAAGACCCGACGAATGGTGCTGATATCGAGGCAGACGGCACGGAGCCAAAGCCGGGCGACAAAGGATTCACGGCCATTTTCGACCAGCAATCTCACGCCTTTCTTGAAAGCAAGAAAGTGATGCTCCGCGGATGGTGCCATATACATGGCATAGATCTTCCTGACAAATTCTTCGACAATCCCGATCAAGGCGACGTCGAGGCACCGGGTTGGATGCAGGAAGGAATCCACTCAGTACCCCACCGCCGGTTACGAAAGCAGTTGTTCATGTGTCTATACATCGAGTTTCTGCTCTTGACCATCAGCAAGCGCCTGCATCATCTCATGATAGCCGCTGATCACTATCGAGACAGCGGAAAGCTAGGCAAGACGCGATTGATAGTGCCGGGTTACAAGCGACTACGGAAATGGCTGCTCAGTCTCTTCGTCGAGCGTGGAGATACGCACGGTGAGAACGACATGAACGCGAATGACCAGAACACTACCACCGTCTATCTTGGAGATGCCTATAAGAAGAAAAAGGACCCAGAGCATTTGCCTCCGCAGAACGCTTGGGAGCACTTTGGCAACCAGCTCAGGAATATTGCACACTTTTTGGCGTCGCCTGCGTCCGCTTTCGGCTTTCGTTGTGCTTGCGCCACCATGACAATCGCTGTGGTGAACTATCTCCACGACACGCAGACTTTCTTTACTACTCAACGACTATTTTGGTAAGATCTCATAGTCTATGGCACTTCCATTTGCTCTTCGAGCACAGCTAACATGATCAGGGCTCAAATTATGGTATCTATTGCCATGTCTCCTTCAGCTGGCCAAAGCCTGCGCGGATTCCTCTTCAGGTTGTTCGGGACCTTCCTAGCCTTGATCGCTGCTTGGCTCGCGTATTATATCGTGGATGGCCACACTGCTGGTGTGATCATATTGTTCTTCGTTGCTCTACACGGAGGCGTCTATATCCTGCTCAAGTACCCGCAGTACACCCCTATCGGCATGATCAGTCAGGTTACTACGGGCTTGATCATTGGTTACGAGCTGCAGGTGCAGAAGCTTGGCGTAGCAGTTGCCACATCCAACGGACAGGCTTACTACCCAATCTATGAGCTCGGTCCCATCAGACTAGCTACCGTCGCAGTCGGCCTGTTCGTCGCTTGGATCTGGACCATTTTTCCCTATCCCATCTCGGAGCACAACCAAGTGCGCAAGAATCTTGGGTCTGCCCTTTATCTGTTAGCCAACTACTATTCAGTGACACACGAGACTGTTCGTTTGCGCCTTCGTGGCGAGATGGGCGACATGGCCCTAAAGGATAGCCCCGGTCGAAGATTGGACGTACGTTTGTAGGATATACCTGTCGCCTTGTGAGACACGGTTGCTGTGTCTCATGATGATGTGCTGGTTATCTGCTCCTCAACGACTTTGGTAGATATACACTAACACGGGAGTAGAAAGCACGAAATAAGCTCTTCGGGAAAGCCAACCTCACGATAGAGGGCCTCCGGGCACAGTCTGCCTTCCTCAAGTTCGACATTCCCATCGGAGGAAAGTTTCCGCGCGAGCAGTACCAGGCCATCGTCACACAACTGCAGTCGATCCTGGACTTCATGTCATTGATCAGCTTGGCCTCATATAGCTTCACAGAGCTACGCCTCGAAGGCGATGGACAGCACGGTCTCCAATGGCTACATAGCTTCGAGAAGCTGGCAGGCTCTGCGCAATTTACATCAGAGCAAGTGACGACTCTACTGTCCTTGATGTCTGCGTCAATCAACGGTGGCCAAGCTCTGCCGCCATATCTGAAAGTGCCTGAGCCGTGGCTGTTGGCGCAAAAGCTGGATGAGATGGACAAGGATATTCTCAGCGTTCGACATATCGCAGAACCAGGCTATGCGAGCTTTGCCGTCGTACAAATTGGCACACGATTCATACACGATGACCTGCGCAAGCTGGTCGCGCAAGTCAAGGAGCTGGTCGGCGAGCTGGTAAGTACTGAACGGCGGAAGGCGTCCCCCGCTGCAGACCCAATGCCAGATACGAAGACATTGCCAGGTGAATCTCGAGTGTAGCTAACAATGCTTCAGGACTTTTCTTACCATATCGTTAGCACACAGGATCCAGCCCGCAACGAGTCTGAGGAGACTTTAGTTTACACCAAGCCTAACTATGCGGATCCACGAAGAAAGCAAGATTAATGACTCCGGTTCTCTCAAATTACCCGTACCAGCCCCATAGGACATCAGGCTCAGCAGTGCGCATGTCGAGCAACAGTGCTGTCTGGACGGTTCACGTCACGAGCTACAACGTCTTCAAGAGTCGGAACGCCATCTTAATCCTCACCCCCGCTCGAGTTCGGAGGGTTGATGTCCCAGCACCCTAGTCTTCGCTCGAAGATTGGGGAAGGCAATGCGTTCCGGCGTTCACAGAGGCTGCAAGAACATGCTGCCGTGCGGTCCACTCTCTCACGCCTCTGTTCTTCCAAACGCGACCCGCTTTTGCGCCGATCACTTCTCCTCGTTTAAGCTTCTTCAAGCGACGGCTAAGCGTGTGTCGCTGACAGCACAGCACGGCTACAGCTTCATGACGTCGCTCAACGCTGCGATATTCCACCGGCGCGGCAAGCATTGGCAAGAACATAGCGCACATGTTCGTGCAAAGTGCGTGCTTGACCTGAAAGTATCATAAGCCCGCTGTGCCGCCCAGAAAGCGGACGTCGAAGTCATACAGCATAAGCATTCAGGATGGTTAACATCACATCCGTCGATCTCATGCGACTCGCGACTTCTTTCGAGTACGCATACAGCCTGCAAGCAATCACCAACGCCTCCACGGACCATGTCTCGTTCATCTCTTACGATCCTTCCTTCACCAGCGACGTCGTTGGACTCAATGCTACGCAAGAGCTGGTAGCAGATCTTCCATACAACGCGTTTCACGAAGCTGGAGTCTACAACATTGTCACAGGCAAGATCTATGCGGCAAGTAACTGGGCCGGCTCACTCGACAATCCCATTAATGTTACCACAATCGATCTCAAGAACGACCACAATATTGAATCTATACGATATTCCAAACTTGCTGAGCCGAACGGTGGAACGGCATACTATCCTCCCGGCACCCCAGCCAACTCTTCTGAGGGACAGCAGATTGTGTTTTGCGACGAAGGTGACATCCGACGAGGGCCCTCTCAGCTTGTCGCAGTTGATCCGGCCAAGAACACGACCGAGGTGCTCTTGAACAACTTCCTCGGCCGCAACTTCTCGAGTATCAACGACGTAGAGCAGCACGACATCACTGGAGACCTCTGGTTCACGGATGCGCGTTATGCTTACTGGCAATACTTTGGCCCAGAGCCATCGATCCGACCGCAGGTGTACCGTTTCGAACCCAAGACCGGCGTAGTGCAAGCTGTTGCCGACGACTTCATCGCCCCCAATGGCATCGAATTCTCGCCCGACCTCAAGCATGTCTACGTTACCGATACTGGCGTCCATACATTCCCGGGCAAGGATAACGCCACAGGACCAGCCAACATCTACCGCTTCGACATAACACCCGATGGCAAGCGACTGGAGAACCGTCAGATGTTTGCCTACAGTGATGAGGGCTTCCCAGATGGCATTCACACTGACACTCTTGGAAATGTGTACTCGGCGATGTCGGACGGCATCCATGTGTAAGTAAAGACCGGAACTCCGACGTCTGTCAAATGCTAACCAAAATCTCCCAGCTGGAACCCTGCAGGCGTTCTGATTGGCAAGTTTGGGATCGGAAGTCCCGGTTCTAACAACTTTGTAAGTCTGTCTTTAGTCATCTCATCTTTGCCCTGGAGCTAGCATTGTCGTGTTGCGCAGCCGCAAGTCTTGGCTGGGACATCACATCATCCGATAATCCATCATCAATATGCGAGCTGTGATAGTGAAGGTTCCACGGCACAAATGCTTCATGAAACAGCCAAGCTCGACCGACGTCACAGCAACCACCCCAATGGGCGTGCCCTGTACTGCAACGTGCTAACTGTTTGGTTGACAGATTTTCGTCCCAGGCGGCATGTATATCTTCAACGCTTATAAGCTATGGAAGGTCACAATCAAGGCAGAGGTAAGACAGAACGAAAATGCATCGATACATCGTGATCGAGCAAGTATTCTGACATTGTGTTCAGGGACGAAGCGTTAAGCGTGAATTCGGATTGTATTAGAACTTCATTGCCGCGGCATTGTGAGACATGCGGTGTCCCAACAGAACATAGCCAAGGCCTATATAGAGTCCCAAGAGCCGGACCCCTGGCATCAATCGCATGTGCGAGACGCACGGCCAGCGTTGTGTTCTTCCTCGCTACTTTAGCCTGGGTACCAAACGACTATATCGCCACGAGCTCGTTCAGTACGCAGTGGTTCCATTAACGAAAGTCGTATTGGTACATTCACCCTCCATCTCAACACCAAGTCAGCCTAAACACACTTCCCAAACAGGATACATGCTCTTCTACTTACGTGCCACACATCAATCTTCAGTGTGAAAGCTGTGTCATTGCCGGCGACGCGCCCCAGGACTCCCATAGCTACACGGCGACACGATCAGCACTGCTTCCAGTCACATGCTACACCTCAACCTGAACTGACCAACAATGTCATTCAACCAGTAGTACCGCTTGACACCCGTCTCGATGTTGACCCTCAAATGTAAGCCACCGGCAGAAACGCTAGGTCAACTCGTCTGAAGCCAAAAATTCGCGCCGTCGTCGGTCTGTAAGTTATACCCATACATGTATCCATAACCGATCAGCGGTCATCCATAACCCATCCAAAGACCCACCTCCCGAACACTCTCGCCTCCAACCATGACCCTCCTCCTCCCTCCCATCCAGCACAAACTTCACATACCTCGTGTCCGCACTAAACAACCCCGTCTGCACATCTGTCACACCCCAATCTGCTCCAAGATCCAAAATCTTGCCAGAGAGTCTTGGCCCCGTGAAAATTCCCGCCAACAACCGGAATGGCTTTGCGAATACTGCGTGGGCCTTGTGTTTGGTACAGGCTCTCCAGACAGTCCACGTAGGCCGTGTAGAGGTACACTAGCCCTGGTGGTTTGGGTTCAGAAGGGGTGGTGAGGGTGCTTTGGCTCAAGCCCAAGTTGGCGAGAAGCGAGAATGCGAAGGCGGTGGGGAGGTGCATCGAGAGAACCAGGAAGAAGACGGAGGGGAGATGGAAGAGGGAGGGAGGTAGGTGGAGGGCATGGTGGTAGATTTAGGGATATGTCATTCTACCGCCTCAGGACTGCGTGGTATCGGCTATGGAGTAATGTTCGGACTAAGCTAATCAACGAAGTCGTCGTTCGGCAATGCAAATAGGTACCTTGCAGTCAAGCCGCAGCAAGCTATAGCAAGGATTCTCCACGGCAGCTGCGACTTCCTTGAAGCTGTCTTGGGCCTACGAAGGTAACGCACGCTGAATGCTTACCCTAGACTCCGTGTTTGGGCGTCTGAAGTCTGTCGTCGGCGGCGGGGCGAAAGCGGAGCGGTTACAATTGCCGGCGGGTGCGGACCGGGTATGCTGACTGCTCAACGGCCTTTCTGCAGTTGCGCAATCATCCTGTCGATCTCGAGCATGCCATGGCCACTCGCCTTGGTCCTGAGCTCTTCCAATGTGGGGCGGTCCCTCGCCTTCAGTGCCTCCTCAGCAGCTTTCGTGACCAGGCCGCACTTCACCCACATTTCGATTCGTTCCGCAGGCGTCAGAGAGGTGCATTTGGGAATGAACACTGACGCAACCTTGGGGTTGCCAGCGCCGAGAATCTCGTTGAAGAAGGGCTGTACAGTATTAGCACACACATCATCATGACAAGCAATGGCAGACTTACCTCCCAGCCGATCGGGCTCTTTTTGTTCTTGGATATCTCCTCGAGCTCTCTCCAGTCTCGTCGACTGACCAACGCACGGAGTCTAACCCACCAGTACGTCTTGTCTGTGACCTTGAACTCACTCTGCACTTTCAAAGAACGCTTCATATTGCCCGTCTTGATGAGCTTGCTAAGGGTTTCGTTGACGGACAGTCCAACGTAGCGATCACTGAGTTCCTTCTCGAAGTGCTCTTGCAGACGTAGAAGCTTTTGTGATTCTTCGATCGCGGTGACTTGGGGTGCGAACTCTTTGCTATCGTGCAGCAGTTTCGCAGCCATTTTGAGCTTGTCGTTTGCGGGTCCTATGTCGCTCGCCGCCAATGCCTCCGAGATCAGCAGGTTGGCACCATCCAGTCTTCGATCGTCCTGGTAGTAGAAGTCCTTCAGGAGCTCTTGGTCCTGATCTATTGCTGACGCTTCAACGATTGCGGTGGCCATTGGTCTGCTGTTGATGGTCCGGAAGAAGCTTGACAGCGGAATCTTCTTCTTGAGGCTGAGTAACACGTAGAAAACAAGGTCCGTGTCGCCGCTCTCGATGGCTTTGTCCAATGCGATCGACTCTTCGCCTATGCTGAGTAGCAAAGGAACTTGTTTGCCTGCGCGCGGCTCGTGTTCGAGGAGTCGTGTCGCAAGATCATGTCGTCCTTCGTTGTACGCAGCTCTTGCGACTTCCTCAAAGGAAATGCCGCGCTTGCCATTGAGTTTGCGCACGATCTCCTCGCAGATGCTGCCCTCGTTGGTGCCGGAACTGCGCACCTTTTGTCGTGCCCAATGGACGTATATCCTGTCGATGGGCAGGTGAAGGTACTCTGAGACTTTAAGCGCCAGCAGGTACTCTTGCCTGTTCACTAGTCTCTGGATGAGTCTCTCCGGCGTGAGGCGAATGTACTGCTCGTAGGACAGAGGTAGACCGACCTCGAAGAAGCGGACAGCATTGAGGACCCGCAATGCTTCCGTCATGTCTACGAAGTCGTCGCTGTTGTACAGCTCGAGCACCGACTTACCGAACGATGCAGCTTTGAGTAGCTGTTTCTGCCAGTGTATGCTGTACTCTTTACCGGCAGCACGGACGCAGACGTCGACAGCTTCGTCCAGGTTTTGCCTGATGAGCTGTATATTGTCATCGGCTTTGGGCGACTTGTTCTCCAGCTGCTCAATGGCATCGAGGAGCACAGCAGCTGGAGCATCCGAACCAAGCTTGAACACTTCCTCTGTCGTATCGGGGTCGACCTTCTGTAGGAACTCGCACACGTCGTTGTTCAAGATCCTCAATCCATCAACATCTGGCAGGAGATGGACAAACGAGGTGTAATCCTGCAGCTTCCAGGCGGCGCCATGGGGTCCAATAAGGTGCACCTCATCCTCCCAAGCGATAGCAACAGCGTGGTCACCACACCATTCCAGGTCCTTCGGCGGGGTCCTGGCTTTGGTATCATACTCGCTGAAGCGTTCCTGAAAATCGGCACTAATGACCCAGACTTTGCCATTGTCGGTGTAGAGTGCGATGAACTTGCCATTCGGCGAGACGCGTATGTGTCTGAACGGTCCAGCTTCCAGCCCACGGTCCTCTGCCTCTACCGCGTCCACAACGTACACGGTCCTGTCGATTGCGAGCAACACCTCCACCGATCGCGAAGATGTGTATTCCGGTGGGATGAGTGTCCAGGAGTGCACATGGCCCGGTGGTGCTGAAGTCAGAAGCTGAGGCCGTGGCTCGTCGTAGCGCGTGACTACCACGACACTGTTGTTTCCCAGCAGCGCCACGAAGCCTGCGGACCAGAACTTGCAGCTCTGCACTCCGTGTTCTTCTGCGCCGTGTCCCAGCGAGAAGTGGGCAAAGTCGTCGTCCTGCAGGTCGGCATACATGCGCACCGTGCCATCGTCGGCGACGATCAACAGCCTCTCATCCTCTGACCACCCAACGCTCTTGATGTCGCCCTTGTCCCACGGAATCCGCCGTATCGACTTGCCAGCGCAACTGTATATGTCGATGGTGGATTTGATGGCCTTGGAGCCTCGCAGGGGGTAGATGTTGGATTCGTCGCGGCGCAGAGCTTTCGTCTGTGTGTCAGAGTGATGTGCGTGTATAGACGCAGGCAGTGCTCACCTACAGCACCACTATAGGGAGCGCCGGCCACGGTGTAGTTTTCGAGCTCCAGGTCCGGGTCGAAGAGGGCGTCGTAGAGCTGGATCTTGCGGTAGAAGCGATCACCGATGCGCTCCCAGTTTGCGCGAGGAGCGAGCGGCTTCGACATGTTGGCCAGCCCCAACACTCATCGCATGGGCCACGTCCTGTTGATGTGTCGAGGGAGAAGTGTCGCTGCCTTTAATGTCGTGTCGCGATGACGGGTGCGAGGGGTGGCTCGGATGGCCTCGTCTCGTCTCGTCTCGTCTCGCGCCGGCAGCCCCAGCACCACCGCAACCACATAGCCAGCAGCCTCACCACCTGCACTGGATAATGTAATGCCTCCAGCGCGTGGAGCGTAGCCTCGGTCGGTACAGTGAAACGCTTGTATCAGACAGACATATCATGCCACAGTCACCATCACCATCACCATCGACAGACGGGACTTCGCGATGGCCTCCTCCATGCAAGCACGTCTACACGACCTCGGAGACCTGGAACTGGCTCTGCTGGTGTCCATGATTGCAGAAGAGCACTGCATCGTGTCCACCAACACCCGATCGCCCGGCAGCCTTTCGCAAGAACTGAGCTTCACCTGCGCGCAGACCTTTGGCGTGCGGCCCGTGGTGATAGAATGCTCAGCAGACACCACCGTCGACGACTTCACCGATTCCATGCTGATCGATCTGGACCAGCTCAAGGATAACGTTCCCGGCGTGCGAGACGGCATGGACAGGCCGACTTTCTCCGTCGACCTCTCGCCTGCCCGCGAACGGAGCCCAGGACGATTCGGGAGCTTCGCGGGCGACAGATTGGAGAACAAGCACATTGCCGATGTCATTATCGCCTTGGCCTTAGACGCGGCTCACGAGGCTGTACAAGTTCAGGCACTGGAACTCCTCCGCTCAAGGCGCGTCTTCACGAGATCCGCCATGCACGTCGCTCCAAAAGACATGCTTTTCATCGCAGTTCTGTCCCACCCACAGGCGAAGCTGTTTCGACATCTGAACGACGTCTTTGCCATGTCTCACGTTCACGACGACGAAGACGGTCAGTCTCATTTCGACAGCCAGAACGCTAGGGCGCTCGGCTCCGTCTTCTACCCGGACGACATTAGACTTCTCAGACAGCACATGGAGCATGTCTTCTTGACTGCTGAAATGGCGCAGTATGTACACAACGTGGTGGTATTCATGCGGAACAGCCGCTACATCAAGGGTGGTGTCACAGCAACAGCGACCCGACAAATGCGAAGCATCAGCAGAGCGCTGGCGCCGCTTCATGGCATCGATTATGTCCCGCCTTCGCTTGCCGCACTTGCAGCGCGCAAGATCTATCCCCATCGCCTGGTCCTGGCGACGCACGAGAACGAAAGGAGCCTGCTGTGGGGAAGTGACCCTGCCGCGGTCAAAGAGCTGCTGGAGGGCATTACGGTGGAAGATGCGATTGAGGATGTTCTTGCGAGCATTGAGGCGCCATTGTGAAAATCTCGACACTGTTACAACAGATCGAACAGCCCTGTGTTGACATCTCCAGTCTTTGGACGGTGGCGTCGCTGACAGAGTACAGACGCTCTTTCGGCATGAGATTCACTTGCACTAGCTGCTCAACGCCAAGCTCATGATCCTCGTCAAGCAGATTCTTCGTGCTCTTGGCTTGCTGGGTAACATCCGTGATGTCCTTGATCCATTCATCCATCCATGGCCCTTGCATAGGGCCATAAATTCCGATCTGAACACTCCTGTACCCCAATTTCTCCAATCTGGGGCCGCGCTCAGGATCCCACCGCACGAACACCGAGTCGCTCCTAGTATGAGGGTTGCCGGCTAGGCCTGCATTGCTCAAAAGCTCATTGAAGTGCTGATGCTTCATTCGAATGGCGAGTATACGCTCTTGATTCTGGTCCTTCTCCGAGTAGCCGCTTTCGATACACCGTCCAGCACCAGGAGGGCTTGAACCATGTCATCCGGCCGGGCTTCAAAAGAGACGACACTGAGAGCTTTCGGTGGAGTACTGTAGCCGAGGCGATCGGCGCATTGTATGCTTGCTATACTGTTATGCAAGCCTTGTCGAAGGAAGCACGAATGGAACGATGTGAAGTTGCCATGGTTTTGCCTCTCGACACAACTGCGGACGCCCTTCATACATGACATCCTGGTTGCTACTGCTACCTGTCGTGCCTTGGCTGCTTCTGTGACTCATCTAGAATCTCGGCGCGGCGTCTACGATCGAGCTCAGCTGTATGCATCCAAGGCTATTTGCCTCTTTGGTCCTGCTCGATTCACTGGTCGGTCGAGAAGCGATCATGGCTGGCGCGAAGATGATTGACATAGACTTTGTAAAGCCAGATCTGTTTCCATCACGCGCTACAGCAGAGAAGTTCTTCAGCAAGCCTTTCGGCAGGTGGGATCCCAGGATTTGCAAGTTATGGATGCAGTGTGGGTCTGCGAGACACCGATCACGATTCGATGATTTGGCCGAAGATGGATCTCCGAAGGCGTCGAGTCGCTTCAAACACCCAGACGCGATGGAAGAGGCCCGAGCCTTCTACCTAACCCATCGTCGACGAAACCTACCTAGCGCTCCCCCAACTACGGCCAAACGTCTTCTACCGCTTTCCCCATAGCAGTAACCTCGCCGAAGGTCCGTAGACTGAGTTTCTAGCACGCACAAGCACTGTGGTAGGTGACCGTGGAGGAGTCAAGGAAGGTGGGGTAGGAAAGGTTATGGTGAAGAACGCCAGTCACCTGCTCCCGTTCGAAAAGCCGGCGGAGTGCGCTCAGGAAATCGCGCTATGGCTTGAACAGGATCTGAAGGCGTGGCAAGACGGAGTGGAAGCAGTAGCGCGATGGAGATCTTGGGTGCTTGCTGGCTGTGTGCATGAGATGTAAATGCGATTGTGCTGTTGCGCAGAGCTATGCTTCGTCAAAAGGTATAAGGAAGAATATAGGAGGAGTCTGCTGCAATCACGATCGGGTCTTTGACTGTGATATTCTTGTCGATTCGCAGTATTGGCGAAGATATATGTTTACTCCTTCCTTCTTTTCTTGAATTTGCCACCACCACCACCATCGGCACCTTCAGACCAGCCTTTCCGCTTCTTACCCTCTCTGCGCCAGAACTCGTCCCGCTCCTTCTTCTCCCTCTCCTTCCGCATCGACTCGTTCTCGGCGACCTTCGCCCTGTGCGGCTGTCTTCGCTCTTCCTGCTTGGCTCTCCTCTTCTCCACCTTCTCCTTTCTCAGCGTCATGACTTGCTGCATGAGCCTCCTCGCTTTCTTCTCTTCGCCGCCTAACACCACAGCACGCTTCTGTACATATGTCTCCTTCTTCTGCGGCTTCATTTGCGTGATTTGCGACTTGAACGGTAAGTCTGATTGCAGCTTCTTTGGCACACGCAGTGGGTTGAAGCGTCGTTCTTGACGCTCGACCTTGCCGTACTTGCTGTTCTTCAGCTGCGGCGTCGGGATGTTCTGCGCGGCGCGGACCTGCCCTGTCAGGCGCATGCCCTCCCAAACGTTTGTATTGCCACTCTCAAGAAGGTTGGTGACTGGGTTGTAGAAGCGATGAGGCCGGACTGGGTACCAAGCACGCAGGAACACGATGTCACTCATCAAGATCTTGTCCTCGAATGCTGCTCTGAAGCATCCTTCTGGTTTCGAAAGTGCTTTTTTGATCTGACCTCGAATACCAGATACGGTCTTGATGCTGGCACCCTCGAACTTGGCAATCTCCAGCGCCGAAGCAAACATGTCCTTGATGAAGGCAGTGTTCTTGAAGATCTTATACGGATGCCCAGTGAGCTTCAGCTTCTTCACAATCTCTGTGCTCTCGTCGACATTGACGACAACGCCAGTAGCCGCAATGCGGAAGCCCGGGTTGGAGTTCGAGAAGCTCTGTACGCAGCAGAAGCCAGTGTTTGGCGCTGCCAAAGGTCCATAAAAAGTTCCATGACAGTGCATATGCTCTGGAGTGTACTTGAGCATCCTGTGTCGCTGTCGATTTTCGTGGATGCTGTAGACCGGGGTTGTTTGGAATCTTCGCCATCCAAGAGAGAAGATGAGCGGGTCATTTGTCTTCAAGATCTTCTTGTGCCACCTGTGTCGCTTAATGCGGACCTGCACAAATCCCATGCGTTCCTCTGTTGGCTGCAAACCGCCAATGAGTAGTGGATAGCGAGCATCAAAGTTGTCCGCAAACTCGTAAGGTACTGAAGACAATATCAGGCGGGCATATGTTCCCGCTCGATATCCTTCAGCGCGCACCCGGGACGCTTCGTCCAGACTCTCGAACTCCTGTCGGTTGATGTCCTGCTGTTTCTGGAGGGCAGCCTTTTGCTGATCATACCATTCGTCCTCGCCAAACTCTTGCTCCTCAGCTCGTCCGTCCGCTTCTCGGTTGGTGTTCTTTGGATTGAGGAAGCCCTCCCTATCTTCCTCCTCGAATCTTGACTTGAGCTCTTCCTTCTTTCTGGCGTTCTTTTCTCGTTCGTCCTCGAGTGATTGCTCATGCGCATGACTCTCGCCTGTTTCCAGATCCTCGAAAGCACCGTCACCTTCATCTTCATCGTCGTCAATGCCTTCAAACTCGTCATCTTCTCCCTCGCCAAGGTCTTCAGCATTAGCCCCAGTCACTCTTGTGTTCGCGAATCGCTTTTGCAGAGCCTCGATGTTGTCTTCGTCGGTCCACTTTTGTTCCAGCTCTTCGTAGTCGTAGCGAGGTATCATACGGTCATCCTCAGATTCTGTGTTGTCGTGGTGCCGGCGCCTGAAAAAGCCATCTTCCAGCTCTTCTTCATCACCCGCATCGCTGGCATCTAAATCATCGCCACGCCACTTCTTCACAATCTCAGCTGTCGATAACCTATCGTCGTACAACATCTTCGCCAGCTCGGCGATGCGGTATGGCTGCTGACGTCCATGAAGGCTTTGCGCGCGCTCTGCTAGATTGCTCTTCCACCGCGGGACATCATCATCCTCATCCTCATCTTTCTCATCCCCACTCTCGTCCTTCTCATCGGGGTCATCTTCCAATTCCTGGTCGGATACGGATGACAAAGAGCCAAGATCGCTGTCAGAATCCGCGAATGCGATGTCTCCCTCAATCTGTTTATCCTTGTCTTTATCCTTCCTCGATCTGGAATGTTTCGTCGGCGCTTGCTGTAATGCTTCAAGATCGGCTTCGTCGTCGGTATCTCCGCTTTCGAAGCCTTCATCTTCCAGCTCATCATCTTCGTCGCCGTCGCGGTGAGCTATCGTTGGCTTCCTCGCGGTCTTTCGCCCAGTGTCCTGCACGTGCTCTTCGTCGTCCAGTTGCCGCAACATCTCGCCGCGGTCGAACAATGCAATGCCCTGGTCATCCTCTCCGAGCAGTCTGCGCTCGCCTTGCAGGCCAACGACCATCTGCTCTCCAAGACCTCTCTCCGCATCGTCTTCCTCTGCATCGAACGTGTTGCTCTTTACATCGATATACACAGCATCTTTGTCCATCAGCACTCCACCAACATCACTCATAGGCGCATAGATCATTTTCTGCTTGTCGCCAAGTCTTCTCCTCTTCTTCGTGCTCGGATCTTGCTTCTCACGCAGCTGTTGAAAATGTGGTGTCGGGCAAGGATCTGGCAGCGATTCCACTCGATCGACGTTCAAATCGCCAACTCCCGGGACGTGGACTCGCACATCGTTGGAAGGAAAATTGGTGCCTCGAAGATAGCCGTAAAGTGCGATGGTGCGGTCACATTGTGGATTTTCCTCAATCGAGGTCGGAGGGGTGATGTCGAGCATTCGGTCTGCTAGCGCATAAGGATGTGAATTGCGCCAGACCAACGGACGTGGATTCTTCATGACGCTGAGGAAGCGCGACAAGTTCAGAACTTCGCGATCGGGGTATCTGCCATTGATGACACCGGAGAGGTAGAAAAGCTTTGCACCTTGGTACAGCTCGGACCAGAAACGATGCTTCAGTCTCTTCTTTTGCGCCTTGAGGGTATCCTGCTTCCTGAACAAGTCCAGATGAGTGAGGATACCGAACACGTTACCCGGCATACCTGTGCTGCTCAACACGGACAGGAACTCCATCGTCTCCATCTCGAAGCCATAGTTGCCATCGATCATGAGCAGCACGATGTCCACCACTTTCGCCATGTCAATCGCCGCAGCCAGACTGTCGCTCGGGCCTTCGACGAACGTCAACCGTCTTTTCTTACTCGTGACAACGGTAATGGGTCCTGTAGGCTGCGAAATTGCCTGCTTCGTGTATCGTCGGACCAAGCTCTTGATCAGTGTTGTCTTCCCAACGCCTGGTGGCCCAACAACACCGACTACGAGAGGCGGCGCCTCTTCTGGTAGCCTGTCCACGAGCGGAACATGCAATCGCTTTTCCTTGACATCGTGGCTTCTTGCCGCTTGCTTTGCCAATCGTCCAGGAGCCGCAAATGCGAATGCTTTCGGGTTCGGCTGACTCTTGTCCTTGGCTTTCTTCTCCTTCGACGGCCGATGCGCTCGGTGCGTCTGCTCTTCTCGCGCCATCTTGTCGCACCCAGGACGGAAGTTCGTCGTACCTAGTGCTCGCCTCGATGGAAATTTTGCAGCACAGACCACCGTTCACTAAGCTGATCGCGCGCGGCCCGCGACACGGCTAGAGCCGGCCCTAGCCGCAATCCCTGCAGATGACGTTGATTCTTTCACATGCACTGTGTCTCGTGCTTCGGCAGTGGAGGAAAACAGGCTCCAGCGTGAGATAGCTAATTAACATGACCCGAGCTGGTTCTGAGATCTTCAACACACACTTACAACCCCTTTGCAGTCACGACTTACCCCGATACCATACTCTCAACCCTCAAACCAGTCACTATGCCAGCCATCAACGTAAGCCCCTCCATCAAAATGCCCCTCACCTTGCATCAAGACTCATTCAGCACAGGTCTCCTTGAAGGACAAGAACGGCGACGCCAGCAAGCTCGAAGAGGCGAAGAAGCAGGTCACCGAGCAGGGCGGCAAGATCACCACCGAGTTCACCTTGATCAAGGGTTTCACGTGCGTTGCCTTGGATCTCTTTAATTTCGAAGCAATCTGTGCTGACATGGTTACATCCACAGCGCTGAGTTCCCCGCCGATAAAGTTCACACCCTCTCCTCGAACGAACACATCAACGTCGAGAATGATGGCAAGGTCACTACGCAATGATGGACAGGGAATCAACAAACAAGCAATGGTTCATGAGATACGTCGGTAGATGATCAATGAGCTGTCGATATGAAGAGCTGCACAATAGACAAGACACTCAGGCCAATCTGAGATCGACGGGCTTTCTTTGCCGTCCATGGCAAATCAGCAGCCCTGTCACGCTGCAACAATGTGGCTACCTGCGGTCGTCCGCATCGTAGATGTGGTTCCAGAATCCTCTCAGGTGCTTCTTACTACCGAGTTCGTTGAGCTGATACTGGTCAGCGATATCTTCATCCAACGAACTCAGTTCAACTCACCTGCTCGATCTCTTTGGGCGTGAGCTTGAATGTCATGGATCGGAGATAGTCCGACAGCCTTTGTTCTTTGCTGCTGGTCGTGATAGCAACGACATCCTGATCGACGCACCATCTTAGGCAGATTTCGCCGGGGCTGACCGCATACTTCTTTGCAAGGCTATTCAAGTAGTCGTTTGCTGGACCACCTTCGCCCTTGGTTATCGGAGTCTGTGGACCATAAGCTGAAGTGGCAATGCCCTTCTCTCTGTGGTACTTGAGCAGGTCCGTGTGCTGCAAGTATAGATGGAATTCGATCTGATTGATGGCAGGAGGAATAGTGCAAGTCTCCAGAATGAAGTCGAGGTGCTCCGGCAGGTAGTTGCTCACTCCGATCGATTTCGTCAGGCCTTCGTTCTTGAGCTGCTCCATTTGCTTCCATTTGGCTTGGTGTTCTTCTTTGCTTTTGGAGAAGAATGGTGAATGGATCAAATAGCTGCGGTGTGTCAACAAAACCGAGCGTACTTGCGCAAGAACACTCACAGGTCAACATTGTCTATCTGCAGCTTCTTCAAGCTAGTCCTCAGCGCTGACGGGATATCGGCAATGTTCGTTTGGACTTTGGTAGTAATAAACAGCTTGTCGCGTGAGACTTCAGACTGCTTGATTGCAGTTCCGAGTTCTGTTTCGGTCTTGTACATCTCAGCACCATCCAGGTGATAGTAGCCCAGGCTGATAGCGGTCTTGGCTGAATCAATGCATGTTTGGTCTAGCTTGGCCTCATCGCCCTGTTTGTACCACGCGGTGCCGGTACCATATGCGAGCATAGGAATGCTATTGCCGTCGTTCAGCTTGAGATTTGGGATTGGGGTGTGAATCTTGGCCATGTCGGCGAAAGGTACGAGTCGTGGTGGCTGAGGATAGGTCCGGACTCTGATACGTGTGGTGGCTGTCAACGTATGGGGCAAAAGTCGTCTTGTGAGCATTGATGAAGCACGAATCTGGAATCACAAAGACAAGTGGGAGCCAGAAGTGTGCCCCACTGTAGCCGCATCATCTTGGAGGGGTCGTCCGGCACGTTGCGCCCTGACAACGCTCGCCGTATTCACCAGCGACTCATTAGAGGAACGCAACCTGGCTGACCACGGTAGCGAGCTTACGAAGAGAGTTGTTAGACTTATGTCCAGATGCAGCGTTACGTTGGGGGTTTGTCACTAGATGTACTGGCAGGCAATGCAGCGTTGGTCCAGCATTGCTATTCTGGATCTGATCTCACTGATGGGCACGTAAGTCAATATGAGACTTGGCAGCATCTGTCCAGGAATCCACGCTCCTCGTAGAAGTCTTGCAAGGCATCAAGCTGTGGCAAGTATTGGCTATCATGGTCCGCGGCTGGGGTTCAAGAAATGTGCCCTTACTCCCTCTTTGACCTCATGTATAAGCGAGAATCTCTCGTGCCTTTGGATTAATCACGGCCGTGAGACTGAGACCCCAGTACGACGCGCCCACTTGTCGATGCTATTGCTTGTGGCTCAACTTGGCTCGCCTAGAATCTAGGTCTTGGTTGTGGTCTCGGGAAGCGTGGCTTGAGTAGCCCCAAGACAGCTCGTCTCGATGGAGGGAAGAGGTCCCCAAACCTTGTGAGAGTGGATGAACGAAGCAGTCAGTACGTGTAAGGGAAGAACGTTCCCGTCGGGCTTGATGGCAACCATGACGTTGGCTATGCGCGGTCTGTCAAACATGAACCTTGAGATGCACACGACAGCGCAACGGCTGGCGGCAAGAAAGACGCCCAGTCTCTGACAAGACCTCATCAGCAGCTGCACTGCAAGCTTGGCTGGGAGACGGGACAACGGGCAAGCTCTCGCTCAAAGGGTTGAATGCTGCTGCATCACTTAATCAGTCAATAGATGGTGTGTCAGCTCATCGCCATGCAGGAGATTTGGCGATGAGAATTGAGAAGGTCCAATCTCCCAATTTGCGGTTACACGCCTAGTCCTACTCGCTGGTTTGCGGGTGCGGGTGCTAGCTCGATCAGGGTTGCAGCTCCTCGTCGCCGGAGCGAGGGAGGCTGCTTCAGCTTGCCTGCGGACTTTTCCACGTTATTATTATATTGTTGTTCGTTTTCAAGCACAACACCTCGACACCGGGACCGCCCCTCCAGCGGCTGCGTGACACGAACTTGCATAGGAGCCAGCAGTTGGGGCCTTGCATCGCAGATCTTGCCGAACACGCGCGGACGCACCACGCGGCCGAGAAACACCTACGAAAAAGACAACACACGCGCATCCCGGAAGCGCCGGCATCTGGCATCCAGCTCGACATCTCTTGGACGAAGATTCGTTCTACATCGTGTGGTAGATCCTAAAACCCTGCGCACGCAGATTGATATACTGGTCTCGTGTTCATGAGCACAGTCCTGGCTCACACCTAAGGTCAAAGTACGCCGAACAGCGCGGCGGCAACTATCCCGCCCTTGTCGCCACGTCCTCGTTGTAGAGCATGGATTACTTCAATCACGGATCACGCAGCCGCGGCAGCTTTGCAAACGACCAAGACAATGCTGCTCCCCCACGACCGGGTGCCCGATACGTGCCTGGTGCACCATCCTTCGAGAGTCTGAGAGCGCCCTCGAACATCCGCATCCGCAGACTGCCGTCCTACACCAGTGTTAACCTCGCGCGACCCGATACCCAGGACAATGCAAGGACTCCAGGCATTCCAGAAGAGGATCCTGCGGTGGCGGGTAGGCGTAGGAGCTCTTCCGCCCCTCAGCGCCCTAACGTCAACGATCTGCTGGCCTCGGACTTGGAACGACAAAGGACCGTTGATGTGCACCACTCCCGAATGCCCGCCATCAGAGAGGGCGATCAGGTTACGCCACGTGCCGGTGAAACGCCTGCAGGCTACTCCTACGGCAACGATGGCTCTCTGCCGGCGACACCAGGCATCAACGCGCAGGATATGGAGCCCGCAACGCCTCCAGCAGAGCGAGTGGGAGCTGGAGCTGGAGCAATGCACAGTGCAGGTGCCGCGGCGCAGAGAAATCGTGGCTTTGGTCTGAGTCGCTTTAGAAGCAATACATCGGCCACGCACGAAAGTCGCAGAGCTCCTTCTCGTGCTTCTGGTACAGAGTACGAGTCAGATGTCATCGATTTGCTTGATTTGATCGACCCTGAAGTACGGACCATTGGCACACTGACTAACCTTCAAAACTCTCTCTTCGTGCCGGATCTGGGAGGCCTTATCAACAGGCGACCAACCTATGACCTGTCATCACGGCGACCCACAGCCGAGAGGCCTGAAGTCGACTCCGAAATCCAGCGCATAGTACGATCGAGAGCAGGCACTCGTGCCTCACGGACGGGCGCGCCCACATCAAAGCCCATATCCGAACATCCATCGGCCGAGCTCGAAGATGGCATCGAACTGCAAGATTCGCAGCTTCGACGTAAGATGTCCATCTCTTCCGAGCTCAGCGACTCGCATTATGCCGTCCTACCCCACGGCGTTAGTCTCGAAGGATGGGGCGAAGAGGATGTTGCCGAACTTAACGATCACGTGCGACATCTACTTCACTCCAAGCGCGAGGGCTTCAAACGGTCTTGGAGAGGCTTCAAGCAATATGTCAGTAAACCACTGGGACTGTTCGTATTCGTCTATGCAACTCTAGTCACGCTGTTCGGAGCCGCTTGGGTATTTGCACTCATTGGATGGATCTACGTTGGCCACCAGCAGGAATACATCATCAACGTTATCGATCTGACCCTGGTGGCACTATTCGCATTGATGGGGGATGGACTGGCGCCGTTCCGCGCTGTCGATACATATCATATGTGCTTCATAGCACATTACCACCATCTCACCTGGCGCCTTAGGAAGGAAAGCCAGCTACCTGAACTTGTCGACCAGAACGACTTACCTGATATGCGGAGAAGCGCCACCGAGACAGACATTGAGGATGCTATCGACCGAGCTGAGACTGCTGAATTCTCAGTGCTCACACCGCGACAACAGAAGCGGCTGCAGTATCATCAAGCCAAGTTCAACAAAAGTCATACCTTCTACAAACCACACGAGACCACGACGCACCACGCTTTCCCTCTAAAACTGATGATCGCAGCGGTAGTGTTACTAGATTGCCACAGCCTGCTCCAAGTAGCTCTTGGAACATGTACATGGTCCATCGACTACAGAGTCCGACCCGAGGCACTGACTGCCACTATCCTGTCCTGCTCAATCACCTGCAATATTGCTGCTGGCGTTGTGATCAGTATCGGTGATCACAAGACGCGCAAGAAGGACGTGCTCGAGCGCATGTTCCGCCAGAGTTTGACAGAGCAGGCGATGAAGCGCATGGCCAAGAAACACGACAGGGGAGAGATGGCACTGAACGTTGATCCGAGAAAGGTCGAGAGCGAAGACTTCCAGAAGGCAGCGCAGGCCAAGGCTGGAGGCGATTCGGGTTCATCAAGAGACGAAACACCGGCTGATCGATCATGATAATTTGTTCTGTACAGTCCTACAGTACCTTTAGCGCTTTTAATAGGTAATGCATCATGGCATGTAGAAAGGTTCAAATCAGCAGAGAACGAAATATGGACCTTGATTTCGCGCTCAGATGCGCTCGACGTTTTCCTGAACTTGACATCAGATTTCACCGCACCGTCTCCATTATCACATTCCAGTTGAGCTGCGTGAAGGATCGGCGACGGACACATTGTCTTTCGACTCGACTCTGGCCTGTGTCCTCCCCGGGCTCTCGTCTATAGATATCTCAAGACAACCCGTGCAACATCCTCGGCACACACCCTTCAATCTCACCACACGAGTCCAAGACATCCCCCGGCAGTAATCCCCGCCCCTCCTTCTTCTCCAAAATCCCCCTCACCGCCTTTACCAACCCCCCCCCCCCGGGGGGCCTTACAACACACTATATTGTACGGACCTCTCTACCTACTTATTTCGAAAATTGGAAAACAAATAGAATAAACTAAAAATAGTTATAGTAATAGATTTAGACTTCTTACTTAATAAGGATAAAATAAAAATAATAAGTTATATCTACTATAATTACTAATCCTTACTACTACTATCTACTATCTACTACTATTATTAACTCGACTATCTACTACTACTACTATTAACTCAACTATCTACTACTACCGTTTTCTTTATATATAGTAGATTAATATTACGTATCTAACTCTTAACTCTACTTTTACGTTTAGAGTAATTAAGTTACTATTATAATTCGCGCTTGTATAATAAAGTCTTCTTCGGCTAGTAATAACTAGGGCAAGAGCATAGATAGTAAGTGATAGAGTCTTAATGTGTGGTATATGTTTGGATTTATGAAGTCTGTCCGAGAATGCTACCTACAGGTGCATGAGCCCCTCCGTGCTTGCCACCGTATTAGTAAGTCTTCGGGCGGTAACTAACGCCCTCGCGCTTTATCTCGACTTGTAGCGGACACTTGCTGCCTCTATAGAAGCGTGGGCCCACGCCTGTGGAGTCCGTCCACGACGTCCACGACCACGCCCTCTGCCACGGTAGCCGCCGGCGTTATCGACGCTTCCTTGTCCAAAGGTCTCCAGGTTCTTCGAGCGCTCCTCGCGGCGCATCGTGCGT
The DNA here is from genome assembly GCA_002116355.1 of Dothistroma pini CBS 116487. Lineage (NCBI taxonomy): Eukaryota > Fungi > Ascomycota > Dothideomycetes > Mycosphaerellales > Mycosphaerellaceae > Dothistroma > Dothistroma pini. The sequence continues at coordinate 24,430 of KZ108363.1, read as the reverse complement.
CCGTCGAATTCCGCCTGCTGCTGCTCTGCACGATCCTTGAGATCGCTGCTGATGTTGTCAAAGAATGATGATTTCTTGTCGTACGTCTGCTTAGGTGGGATCACCACGTCGTCGGCGTCGGTGTGTCCGTTCGTCGCGGTCGCAATAGGATCCGCTTTGTCGCCATTAACAGGGCTTGTGACCGGGCTGCCGCTCGCAATAGCCTCCTTGACCAAGTCCTGTTTGTTAAACTTCGCATTTGCAGTCTCGAAGTCGTAATCTTCCTTCGGTACTTCCACTGTCTTCTGTGTGCTCTCGCGTCTTCCACCTCGTGCGCCTCTCTCGCCACCTCGCCCACGTCCACGGCCTCTTGTCTGACCATCCTGCACTCTCACCTGGTTCACCTTCTGGGTGAGGTTGTCCACTGCTCCAGCGCTGTTCGTTGCGCCTAGCTTTGCCATAGCAGCTGCCACTGCCGCCGTGGCGGCTTCTGTTGCGTTCGAGGCATTCGGGATTGGTTGCGCAGCTGGAGCTGGAGCTGGAGCAGGCACTTGCTGTGTGGGAGCAGCAGGCTTGGGTTGCTGCTTCGGTACGGCTGGACTCGCGGAGGGCAAAGGTACCGCAACTCTATTGTTCGGCTTATGAATTAGCTTCGCGGCCGGGGGTTGTTGCGCCTGATTGGCAGTCGCTGGAGCTGAAGGAGCTGTTGCGGCAGCTGTAGAAGGCTTGGTTTCGACTAGTGGGGGAGGGCCAGTGCCCTTGCTTTCGGTCGCGGGAGTGCCTGACATCTCGACAGGCTTCTGTTCTGGCTGCTGAGCAGAAGATGGCTGAGCGGCTTGATTTGACCCTGGCTGTGGGGTGTTCTGCTTGCTACCAACTGGTGCTTGCTGCTGCTGGCCTTGCATCTGCCGTTGCGGAGGTCGCTGTTGCTGATTCATCTGACCTGGAGGACCGATTGGTTGCTGCTGAGGTGGAAATTGGTGGCCTGGAGGACCTGGTGGGAGTCCGTGACCTGGTGGTGGACCATAGCCCATAGGACCAGGACCGTAGCCAGGCGGAGGCGGACCATATCCCATCCCATACCCTGGCACCGCACCGGGTTGTCCTGGGAAGCCATGAGCACCACCTGGACCTTGGAATCGCGGTGGCTGTTGGAATTGGTTAGGTGGTGGGCCTGGATATCCAAATTGCTGCTGTTGCTGATATCGGGGTGGAGGAGGTCCGCCGAACTGATTCTGCTGCTGAGGAGGTGGACCTTGCTGTTGCTGCTGCTGACCAGACTTTGCACTAAGTCAGCGATTCGTCCATAGCCACGCGACTCGAGTGTGCTGTGCTGCATAGGGTGTAAAGGATCAGAAGGAAGGCAACTGGAAATATCCACATGGTTTTTGCGCCATCGGTATTATTGTGTTTAACATCCAAACGTGCTTCATCATAGTGAGGGAGACTGTCATGTGTTTGCTCTTACATACCCCTAGAATTGCTGGGTCATTGGGCATCTGCGGCGGGCGGTTCTCTTTCGGCGGCGCGAGGATGGTGAGGTCCTTGACATCGCTGCCACGGAAGACAATGCCATCGTAGACGACATCAGAGCCGGGGATCTCCTCTGCAGGACTGCCCTTGCGACCTTCGGTGCCGTGGCATTGGACGTCCTTGAGAGAGACGGTGGCGGTTTCGCTATCTATCGATTGAAGGGTGCCCACATATCTGCCACCTGTTAGCAGAGGCTCTGCAACAGGTGTCGCATGGAATATTGATGGCGCACTTGATGTCAGACTTGGAGATGAGGGAGATACGCGACCCGATGTACTCCGACATCGTGGCTGCTGTATCGCGGGCGGTGGGTGGTGTGATCGGGTGGTGGAAATGTTATGTTGTTTGGACGACGAGGGTGTTCGCGTGCAGCCGTGTGTGCTGAAAGCTGGAGTCAAGCTTCGTGTTTCAGATCGAGATTGCCGAGAGCCTCAGCTTCACATGCTTTCATTCAGCCAGTCACGTTCCACTCACTTCACCCACGCATCAACCTACCGAGAACGCGTCAGGCACATGGTAGAGACACACTCCATTCACTGACATGGCCGCGGAAGCACGGCAGACCGAGCTGGACAGCACTCTGATCTTCTACCAATTGGATAGCTATCCGTGGGCCGAGGACGAGGAATTCCAAGGAGGACTGAGAGCGATACTTGGGTCGGTGCAGGATCCTCAGCAAGTCGGTCACCTCACTCTGCGGGCCAAGTGCTACTACTATGCGCGGAAGGCTGGAACCCCTGTCGACTTTGACGCATACAAGAGCTGGGTGGAACATCAGAGGACTAACGGCGAAGCAAATGGCGCCGAGGATGGTCGATCCATATTGAACAGTGAGCCAGCTGCGCAGATAGATCCCAGTGGAGGCATGGGAGATGCGCCGAAGCCCGCGAGCTTTGCTGAGATCTGTGAGATGATTGCCGAGGGCAAGTCAATCCCTGGTATTAAAGACATTCCGGACACTATTCTCGAGGGACAAGCTTCGGAAAGCAAGTCTGATGAGAGGAAGAAGCCGTGGGAGAAAGCTGCGGCTAGTGCCGATGACAAGCCAAGCTGGATGAAGTGATGTCCCGTGTAAAGCGATACGTGGAATTCGCATCATGCTTGAATGTGTTCTTCTTGGTACCATCTCAATCCCGGCCCAACCCCTGGCCACCCTCTAAGAATAGCTCAGTGACCACCAGGGAAAGACCGGGATCGCGTAAAGAAGCCACGAGCAGGATGTACGACCTCTGAGATTGACTCGCTCGACCATGAGATCAGAAGCCTATACTCCGCCTCATGGTCTTGGTGCCCTTGTGCTAAATGCCGAGGGCAGCATTGGTATGCTATCGACTGGCCTCCGAGCGGAGGGTGGCATTGAATAGGCAGCGCTCAGGCCACTCACCGGTGGTTTCCAGTCATATCCACCTCCGCTCTTGGCAGTACCACCAGCAGACACAGGCTCGGTGCCCTTGGACGCATCTGAAGGATAGAACAGGGCTCGCAAGCTAAGCGTTGTAGTTCAGCCGTGGCCGATCGCAGTAGAAACGTGGCCGCTGTGCGAATACCACAGAGGACCGATGTAGTCCTTGGTGCCTCTCCGCCGCGGAAGGAGTACATAACATTTACATAGCCTTCAACCTCACGCGGAGTATTGCTAAACACACAATCAAAGACACACAACATACACCACTCCCGTCAGCCCAGAAACCAAGACATATCTCCATCGTCTCACCACAATCCCTACCCACCTCTCAAGGCTCGGCTATCACCACAACCAGGCTCGGCTTCCACAACCAGGCTCGGCTTCCACAACCAGGCTCGGCTTCCACTCCCTCCGAGCGCCCTTCCCCTCGCTCGCAATAAAAGCCCTCACCTCCTTAACCTCTCTTATCCCCGATCCCGCTTCCTCATCCGCCCGATCCCTCAATAACTGAACCACACCAACCGCAATCGGCGTCGTAAGCACCGCATAGAAACCCCTGACATTCCCCTTCGTTCAAAACACATTCATCTTCTCCACATCAGTTGAAGCTTTTCCGCCCTTGACACCAGCCTCCTTCAAAGCTTCAATCAATGTCTGTTTGATCTGCGGATCATCGATGCCGGAGACGATCATGTAGTTGAGGTTCTTGCGTGGGGCGGTTGGGAGGCATTGTTCGTCGCGGATGAAGGCCCAGATGAGGAATATTACGTCAGACCAGTGCTGTAGTTCGGGGGTGTTGGCGCCTCTTAAAGATATTGTGGAGACTTGGTACGATGGGCTGAAGGCTGTGGAGATGTAGATTGCGCCTTCGGTTGGTCTGAATCTTGCTGTATGTGGGCGCGGGTCGCCTACGTGCGATCGTCAGCGTTCGGGGGAGAGAGAGGTTGATGGAGGGGATTGATGGTAACTCACAAGATATGCTTTCTCGTCTTGATTTGGGCCGTGTCGGGTCTCTTTGCTGTGTTCGAATTTCACGTAGAAGTTGATCTGATCGTCCATGTCTTGACCTTCCGACCTCGTGATTCTCCTTCTTGGCCAGTGTTGAGGGTAAGACCGAGTGACTGAGCAGCTTTCCGCATCTGACAGATCTTGTCTCGTTCGAAAGGCGTCCGTCGGGCTCTGTCCAATCCCCGTCCTCCGGGTCATCGATTGTCTTGAACTGCAATTTGCTAGGGTCGGTCGGCTTCTGCTTGTACAGTTTTTCCCCTTTCTGCACTAGCTTGTCGAAGTTGCTACCACGACCTTCGAGCGAGAGGTTCGCGTTGATGTCTGAGGCCCATGCATCTGCACTCTGGCTTGCCCAGTGGTTTGGAGTGGCTACTGCGGCGGCCTTGCAGATATCATGGGATGACTACAAGCTGATCGTCAGTATTGGTGATACAGAAAGTGCCACTCGGAACAAGTCCAGCCACAAGACTAAAGGACGCATGCTTTCAATGTCAATCGTTGCAGGAGCAGCTTTCTTTCAGCTTACAGTTAGGAAGCCTGGTTAGCTTGGACAATGACTTAACAGGAGGAGGAACAGAAAAAGTGTCGACGGGAACAGATATGTGAAAGGCACGCCTGGCAGACTTTTGACTCTCATACAAGCTTGATCGTACAGCGAGAACTGTCACACTCGGCATCCTCTGCTCCATACGTTCGTCGTCATCGTAGCTCTTTGCTCTTATATTCGATGGCTACAACGTGCTCGGCGTCTCTCCTGCTGTCAAGAACGCGGGGTTCGTACATTTCTAGAGCCCCAGCAGGTGTCAGCTGCCGTTGCAATGGCAAATCTCGTTGACTCGAAGTCAGTGAGTTGATCGTCTTGGCGCGCCGGACGCAAGTTGGCTGATCGTTGGGGTTGTATTTTCACGGGACCATCTCCGCCCGTACTTATGCCGCTCTGCTCTTTGGTCTGCCACTTCCAACTCTTTTAGCTTGTGGCCTTTGCAGGTGAGAAGCCGGGATCCAGCTCTCATCGTAGGTCTTAGAACCAGTAGTAACAGCGGGTCCGTCTGCGCCAACAACAGCAACCTGCTCTGATGGGTCGACTGGCTTGCTACCGCCGGATGATCGCTTCGCACGCTCGCCTCCCTTGCCGCCGCGCCTCTTCTGAGGGAAGAGCTGTGTGATCCAGACATTGTAAATGAAGTAGCAGGTACCACCGAAGATGCCGGCGAGGAAGAGGTAGAGGAAGATGCTGTTGACAAATGTTAGCTAAAGCCAGCTCTCAAGAACCTCGATACACACATTTGGGGGTCGAAGATCGAAGTTGGTGCCTCGACAATCGACACGCTCTCGGAGAAAACAGTCAAGGTGTACATATCCTGGCCACGAGCGATGACAGTCTGAAGCTCCAGGGTGAGGTCCTGCGGCTGCATGACATTGGAGAAGGAGTATGTCAGAGTCTCCTTGGACTTTGGTGCAATGACAGTGCCGAACTTGGCGCCGGTCATGTTGCGAACAACTTGTGGTACTTCTGGCGCGCCGGGAGTGCCCAGAGGTGTCAACAGAGCACCGAGGGCGAGCAGGAGGGTGACCTCCGCCTCCTCGTTGTTCGCGATATGGAGCAGTGCCCGCGTAGGACGACCGTTGACCAGCTTCACGCCAAAGACCTCGGCGTCTGGAAACGAGACATTCACATCCACGTTCAGTGGCTTTGGATCGCTGCTCCCTGCTTTCCATGCTTTCTCCCCGCCTGATGCCAGGTAGTTCTGCATGTTCTCCACGTTGACATCGGCGACATTAGGCTTCGCTGGGTTCCTAGGAGTATCGTTGATGTCTTCGACCTGCAGGGAAATGTGTGAGGACCGATCGACGGGAGAACATTCTGATTCGCTCGTACCTGGATGTCCGCAGCAGCTTGTGCTAGAACGTTCAGCGAACCGAATGCTACAGCCGCGAGAGCCGCAAGCTTGAAGGAGACCATGATGTTCGATTGTGGTGAAAGTGCGATGAAAGCGGCTCACAAGACAACAGCTCAATGCGTTCGAAGTAGCGGCATAGCTGTCAGGTCGTTTCCCGCGGCCGAATTGTGGAAAGTGGCAGGGGTCTTGCTCCACGCATTGACATCTCGTAAGCCAAGAACAACTGGCACCCTCACTACTGCACATGTTCCATCGGTGTGGCCCGATCGCTTGCTACTTTGGCTGGTTGGCTTGTAACGATGGAAGCTCTGCATGGGATACGCGCTTTGCAGCCGTCGCATTGACAGCTGCAGGGCCAGCTTCTCTACAGCCTCGCACGCCTCCCCGGCGTCCAGATCAGAGCGGCTTGGAGTCTGGGGTCTGCGCACTGGTCATCGAATCGCACCCTCGCAGCAAATGCAATGTGTTTGGACTGCAGGCACCATGAAGCGCGGAAGCGAGGCTGGGAAGACTATAAAAGCACCATCATGCCATGGTTACACAAACCTTGCCGGAGAATATACTCTTCTCATTGGACTTCTCGACCAACAAGATGTGGTCTATCCTCCTCCTCCCAGCAAGAGTGCTGCTGTCATCATTGTCCTATGTCCGAGCCAACTGCCTCACAGACGACAACGCGAGTTTGGTTGCCAACAACTTCGCTACGCTCTTTAGCAATTACTCTGCAGCATTTGCGAACAAAACGTTGGCCGTCGACTACACTGATCAGACAGATAGTGTCCCCTGGTTGATCAGCAATGGTGGGTATCACATGAAGCCATAGCCGGCGTTTTGGAGATTTTGCTAACAATCTGCTAGGCACTGACCGTCCGAAGCCAGTATAGTCTCGCCTCGACTTTACAGTGGATTGTGGCTGACACAGTGTCCAGCTCGGGGCCTTGTTGTTCTCCTCTCGCGTGGAGTTGGAAGCTGCGCAGGCGAAGCAACCAAATCTGCCCTTCGTCGTGGAGAACACATTCCATGATTGCAATAATGCAAGTCCATTACCCATTGCTCTTTCACAAATCACCCATACTAATGCTGAAGCAGGTCTTCATTCGCTGGAAGTTCGACGATAAGCCTCAGCAGGTCTAAGGGATCGTCGTCTTGCGTATGTGAAATTCAACGTGCCATTAAATTCCAGACTGACTTCGTCTTCAGAGACTGTGCCTAACGCCGAGTGCAAGAGCAAGGCCGAGGCTAAGGCGCAGCCATATTTGATCAAGAAGGGCTTCCAGCGAGTTCAATACTGGAGCCTTCATCACAAATCTGGGGTATCACCACGGCACCTCTCCCTGTGGTGCAGGACACAAGTGGGACATCTCCGACAGGTCTTTGCCATGCGTGCAAATGGTCGTCGTTTGGGTAGATCGATAGCAAGTAGCACATCGAGAGTCAAGTCTCATCGTCACTGAATCCGTTCCAGTCCGCCTCATCATCCACTTCTTTCTCCTCCGCAACCGCGGCGTTATGGCCTTGAGCAGAGCCGTTTAGATCAATGGCCCGAATGAAATCATCATCTCTCACGAATGCAGCTACGAAGAAGCCCATGGTGCCATCTTCGCCTCCCTTGTCACATCGTATGCATGCATCTGCCACTACCGGCGCAACAACGTGGTCAGTGTCCGTGCCATTTGACTGTAGCCGGGCCATGGCCTCTTCTACTGAGTCAGTATTTCCGCGTTTGTGCCATCGCGCCATCCCGTCAACCTGCTCTTGTCGTCTCAGAATAGTCCAACCACGTTCTGCTGCAATTTTTGACGCCAGTGCCTTCACGACGACATCTTCATTCTCCGTGGCATGTATAGAGCACGTCGAGTACGTGATGCGCTTGGCTGCCGGAAATGACATTGCATGGAGCACAATGTGGAGCTGGAAAGTGGAGAGGTTATCAAGTCTCGCTTTCAGTTTTGCTTCGTCAATGGTTGCGAGATCTGTCGGAGTCTCTTCTTCAACGATGTCTTGTGTCTCAGGCTCAGGCTCGGGCTGCTTCCGTGTCGCTGGCTGCTGACTTGCACGCTTCCGCTTCTTGGACTTCGAGGTTGGCTCGTCGCTTGTAATGGTGGGTAGACGAACCGTCACGGTGGCTTCATCTCGTCCAAATATGCCGCTGCCAGAGCAACTTGGATCAAGCAAAAGTGCAGTGACATTCGCGAACTCTTTAGAGGCTGGCTTTAGTCTGAGGAAGTCCTGCTTTGGCCTGATGGAGATGACTTTGTCGCCGCCAGCCAGCTTGACCATCTTTGTCAAGGTCTTAGATCGCTCTAGGTCTTTCTCGCATGCAATCACACGAGAAGAAGATCCAGTCAGGAGTGCTGCGGCATGCGTAGTCTTGTTTCCGGGAGCTGCACATGCATCAATCACATGACCGTCTCCAGGCTTTGGATCGAGCAGACAAGCTGGAAAGCATGATGCCTTCTCCTGTATGATCAGCCTGCCGGATTTGTACGACTTCAGGGTCGTCGGATTGTCCGGCCCAGCAATGGCGATCAAGTCCGGTATGTGGTCGTCGACAAACAGTAGTCGACCCTGCTTGGCGGCATTCGTGATATCTTGTAAAGACTCGACCTTGGTATAATTTGCAAAGGAGGACGATAGCTCTTCATCTAACGTCGTTTTGAGAGCATTGATCCGAAGCCATCGTGGATGCCGGCTTGAGGATGTTCCATTGGTAGTGCTTTGCCGGTCGGTGCTGGCCTGTGAATTGATCTGATCTCGCAGAGCATCGAGCGTAGCGCATCCACGTCGGAGTCTTGCTTTCGTGAGCTCGGCAGACAGGCGCACCTTGTGGCGGCTTACAGAGGTGTTCAAGCCATGGGTCGCGGGTAATGCAATGCCCTTTTTACTGAGGAAGAGGTCGTGGGTGAGCAACAAGGCCAGAGTTGGAGAAAGCTGCTTTGATGTTAGCCGCCGCGGCTGGTCTGACACTGGCAGCAGCTTACAGTCTTTTCGAACTTCAGAACGCCACTCCTCTCGATGGCTTCAGAGAGTACTTCGCTCCATTTCGCGCCTTCGATTGTCAAAGCATAAAGTGCCTTTGCATCACTCTTCCATGTCTTCTTGCCGAATACGATAGACTTCAACGAGCCACCATCCTTTTGCGCCTTCTCGAGAATCTGAGCAGCCTCGTGATACAGCGACATTCTTGGCTCTCGTGCTAGATCGGAAAAATGTTCTTGAGATTATGGTCGGCTGTTTCTTACAGTACGCCGTAGTGCTAGGCTAGAACTAGCATAGAACTACCTGCCTGCTTCTACGAGCGGCTGGGCGTTCCGCGATCTTTCCAATGGAATGTCTGGCGCACCTTCCGCCTTCCATCAACATCACCTTCGACCTCGCGCTTGACGACCCCGTTCCCTCCCACGTCCACATTATCGAGCTCTCGCTCAGCTTCAAGACACGCCAAATGTGGGTCCTGTCATTTCTACTTCTAGATGTGTGCATGACAGGCCTTGATTCGCCGTCTCTCAACCCCCGAACAGGATCCCACCGCGGATCGTGTCACAGGATTGATTCTGCAAAGCCAATCTAAAATGACCCAAGTCTCGATTTACATTGTCGAATATGGCCGAAAATGACATATGCTTAAGCATTCCCACAATATCACGGACACGGTCATCCAACCATTAGTATCTGAATGCACCGATGCGTCTAGTTTCGCTTGAAATCATCTCAAGCACTGTAGTACAGTCCACCTGCTCGATGGGACTGTCCGGCGACTATCAAACTTGAGTACAGGCAGCATACTGTCAAATCCGTCTCGCTGGTGAGCATCTCCATTTGGAACATCGTCCTTCATGATGCTGCTTCCAGCATTCTTATGTCCTTGTATTATTTTCACTTCATCCACGCTCTGCTGTACTCCAAGATGAGTTGACCTTACCAAGAGCTTATCTCGAAACCTGCATTCGACCCGGCGGCTCCATCATGATGCTCACATGCCTGTGCACCATCTATTTGAGTGTTCTTTCAACACTACCTTGCCGGCACGATCTCGAGAATGTCGAGCGGCGTCAGTCACTACGCGCAAGGTAGCATAGAGCCCACCAGCAACTCCGCTATGATCTCGACTATAAGACGAGAGCGCCTCGCTAAAGGTTTCCACGAACTTAAAGAGCTGGAGAGTGGCGTCCATAGAGTAAGATACCCGCCGCCAGCAACTGTGATGGACAGCTGGGAGATTGATGCGATATCGATGGTCCACATAGCACAACACGAGCGGACGCCAACTCCGAAGATTACGAGCGCAGAGCAGTACACGGGCTGGGCGATTGAGCGGACCCGATTGAGTCGTCAGAGCAGTCTCATGATACGGCCCAACAATACAGGGTCGACGATGGATGGCTTGGTCGATATTGCAAATGAAAAGCCCGCGCGAAGGCGCGATAGTGATGCTGCAGCTAGGTGAAATCAACCAGGTTCAACATCGCAGATTCTCCCTAATCTTTCCTTCGAACGGTCTCAGGCAGACGAGTTCGGCACAACCGCATCTCTCGCAGGAAACATGTCTCCGCCCCTGCGCCAGTTGTCCAACAACACTGTCATCTCGGTACGGATATCCTCGCAGACAGCGTCCACTTTGATATCGTTTCTATCGTAACCGAAGGGGTCTTCTAGCTGGGCGCCGATGGCGTCGATGCCGTACAGTGTGAAGGCCACAAAGGCAACAAGTGGGATACACCACCATCCCATCTCTGCGACTAACGCAAAGGGTAGCACACAACAGAACAGTGCCAGGACCTGCCGCATGTGAATGAGGTATGCCACAGGTAGTGGAGTGAGATGGATCGTTTCCATGCTTCCATAGGCAGCTACCAGTGTGTTCAGCTGCACTGTTAACTGCGAGGCTTGAGGTGAATGGAACCATCCTCTGTCGTGTCCACGCTTGATGTAGCCTTCGATCTGGATCGAGAGCTGTAGCAGCAGGCCCAGACCAGCTTCCTCATATCCTCGCGTACCTGCAGGAAGCAGCTCATCATACTCCGGCTTGAACACCGACGTAGACTGTCTCCTCGCACGATCAAACTCCGTCCGGGGCAGAAGTATCGGCAGCGACGATCCCCACTCCGCCCTCAGATGATTCTTTGCCGCATATATCAACGCCAACAAGATCCTCACAGTCCTCTCCGTATCGGCTCTCTCCGCCTCCGTCGGCGGTGGGCCACGGTAATTATACCCACAGGCCAAAAAGCTCCTCGTCAAATTCCTGATATTCGTAGAAATCGTCGTGAAAAGCTGGTTCCCTTGCCAGAACCGGTCGTAGGAAGTACTATTCCGGAACACCAGGATCAGGCCAACGACTATGGATAAGCTGGGTATGACGGAGGAAGGAATGCTGAGGTGTCCTTCTCTCTTGAAATCCCAGTAGCAGATTGCGGTGGCGAAGGCGCCGTGGAGGAGCACGGGGATAGCGATGTCGACGTGGATGGCGCCTTTGATGAAGCGGAGGACTAAGGGCCAGCGACGAGGTTTTTTGCGGGTGCTGTGGTAGGATGGGAAAGTCGGTGAGCGTTCTGTGAAAGAAGGTCGAGGTCTGCGGTGGCCGTTGGCAAGAGGCATTGTTGTTGTTGATGCTGTTCCTCTTGATCCAATGTGTCTCAAGAGGTGGTGAGGGCTTTCTTTATTCCTTCTGATGCATCCAAGATATGCACCAAGTTTCACAACACCGCCGTGTGTTGTTGTGCACTACATGAAGAGAAAGAGCGTCCAGACGTCTTGCTGTGTAGGCGTGCTTATGGTGATGTTGATGATGAAGAGCTGCGTGCGGGTTCAGTGTTGACTGCCTGCTCGATTTGCGGGCAATCCTCGTCTTGAGACGTTGATTGCGGCATGTTGAGCTGTCCACGTTCGAAGCAGGAGCGCTGCGGGTGAAGGCCATAGCAGATCCTTGTCCTTCGAGTTTCGAGACGCCAATCGCTCGGTCTTCGCTTCAATGTTTTTCCATCACACCGATCACGTGCAGTGTGTTCAAAGACATTCATCTAGAAGAGGCACGATCATACTGTACAAGTGTATACAAGGCGGCAGAACCACTCTATCTGTATCTCTCCTCCTTCAGCCTCTTGTATGGTAGAGGCTCAATGCGCTTCCTCTTAAACTCCACATCCCATCCGACGATACCAGCACGACGCATGACTTCTGCCGTGCCCTCATCCCACTGCGTTCGGAACAGATCCACACCAACAGGCTTCAGTCGATACGCGTCGACCAGGCTGCGGAGAATAAAGTTCTCACGTGTGTAGTGCTTTTTATTGACCTTGACCTGACGTCCTGTCTGCGACTTGGCTTCTGGCAGATCAATGACTTTTGATGGTGCCACCTCACCCGAGCCAGCTGCCACTTCCTCGGCTGGCGGCTGCTCGAGCACCCATATGCTGAGTCTCTGGTAGGGCGCTCCCTTCTGAGCATAAGCGGGGAGCCATGGAAGCACCACTTGCTTATCCTGGTCGAGGCTTCCAAGACGAATCCCGCCGTTGGTGGGTGAAACAGGAACATTGCATGCGAGGAAATGGCATCGATAGTCGAAACCATCCTTCTCCACATTAGGTACATCTGAGTTGATCACTGCGATGGTGTATAGCTTCTCGCCTTTATCGAATTTGCGAACCTGTAGCCGTGGAGCTGTCTCTGATATCCGCGAGTCCACAAAGTCACCGTGTTGAACCAGACGTCTTCGAGAGGCGCTTCCTGGAGCTGGGAATGAGAGAATTGTCTCCACTTTTGGATCGATCTTCGGTAGCACATCTGGTGTGACAGTCATCTGGTCGATGCGCTGCATGAGCATCGTCCGCTTGTACGACCTCCAGTCCTTGTCGGCCAGATATCTGTAGATGGGCTTGCTCATATCGGCTGCGAACTCAAGTCAGCAATTGGCCTTTCACATGGAACGCGATTTTCTCCCACCTTGTCCGTCCTCGAACTTCTTCTTCACAATTGGATCATTCATGTCTGCCAGAATCTTGAGCTCTTCCAGATGATGTCTCATGCTGCGTAGTTGATGCTCCTTCTTCGCCTGCTCCATCTCATCCACGACCACCTGTTCACGGAGCTTCGTCATGCGCTCCCTTATGACGCGGATTTGTTCCAACTTTGCGTCGCGTTCTTCCTGCAGGATGTTCCGTGCTTCCTGGAAACATTGGTACGGAAGTTCGACGAAGGGGATGTTCGGGCTGGACAGCATGGCCGCTCTTCTTCGCCGCGACCCAACAGGCGTTTTGTTCTGATCGCGCATGAGCCTCCTCTCCTGCTTCGGGGTCGTGACATTGAAAGGATCGAGGGGTGGCCTTGTCGATTGCTGTACTTCTGCATCGTGTTGTGCTGCGGAAGAGGTGAAGGTCCTAATGGGAAGGGAGATTCTCTCGTGTGACGTGCATCGTAGACATCGCGCCAAAGATCTGGCGCTTCGTTCGAGTGCCATGCTGAGTGGTGCGCAATGCGATGCAGCGGCAGAGTGGTGTTTCGAGCTCTAGATGGTCCCCAGCTCAACTTTCTTGCGGCGAAGCGGGAGTCTCGTCTTCCACCACGAGAGCATCGACTTTCACCAGAAATACGCCAACACAGCACAATGGCAGCGAAACGAGCAGCAGTGCCTGCGAAGCACCTTTTCAATGGTTTTCGCGCCTATGAACAACCAGCGCGACAGTTCCAGCCATGCCTCACGCGATCAATGGCCATGGAAGCACCTCTGCCAGGAGCAACTATCTCGAAGTCTTACAATGAAGCCAACCTCGACTCAGCGCCTACGCGTCCCATACTAGAGGACCGAGTCGCAGTACCGCCGCCGACGCCATCTCATAGTACGACGACACAGCATTCCGACAGGAGCCCACCCCAAAATCCATTCTTCAAACCAGTCCAATGCACCCTTTACCACTTCCCATCATTGGAGCCGGTAGGCTTCGCCAGTTATCCCCCCACCCATCTCAGTCTTCCAACACGGAAAGATATCCTCCACAAGGCCGTCATCTACGAAGGCGATGCTACACGTCAAGGTTCCGCCAACACGAAATGGCGCAGCGAAGTACATGGCAGCAACAAGAAGATTCGGCCTCAAAAGGGGACAGGCAGCGCTCGTTTGGGTGACAAGAAATCTCCTATGCTACGAGGAGGTGGTGTAGCATTTGGTCCCAAGCCGCGAGATTTCAGCACGGAGCTACCGAGAAAGATTTACGATCTTGCGTGGAGGACAGCGTTGAGCTACAGGTACAAGATGGGAGAGTTGATTGTGACGGATAGTGAGATCGATGTGCCGGGCGTGAGTGAGAGTAGTTTGGAGAGATATGTCAGGGATGTATTGAAGTGGAATGGACTCGGGAGAGAAGGAGGCAAGACGTTGTTTGTGACGGACGACAGGAGGGAAGGACTTTTCAGTGCGCTTGAGGGCAATAACGTGCACAGACACGCGAGAGCATTGGAGGTGGAATGGGTAGATGTGAAGGATCTGCTGGAGACTGGCAGAGTTGTGGTGGAGAGGACTGCGTTGGAGGCTCTGTTTGAAGAGCACGAGAGTGATCTGGGACCAAGGCAGAGACTTGGTGCTTGGGAGTTACTCACGTCTGAGCTGACGGGCATACAAGCGGAGCCTGTGGTGTAGTGTATAATTATAAAGGAATGAAGCGGCAATGTCGCTATGTACAGCATTTCTACATCCATGGTAACGAATTGATCGATGAATCACCGATTCGCCCGAATCGGCACATGGTCTTTGCCCGCCGACATTTCCAATGCCCTTTGACCCAAGCTTTGGACCAGATCAGAAGGCTATACAGGTGGTGTGACTTCGCGGGACATGCGCGCTTCATGATTCATAGCAATGAGTTTTTGGTTGACACGATCTGGCACATCATATCTACATTATCATACCGATCGTGTCCTATACATCCATCTTTCCCTCAACGACCTCATGCCTCTCAGGACTATTCTCGTCATCAAGCTTCTTCTTCTCCGACAGAACCTCCCCACGCTCAAGAGCCTCAGCTCTCCTAAAGTTACTCTTCGTCTTCCAGGCCGGAGTGCCAAGGTACTTAATCCCGTTAGGATCCTCAAACATCTCAGTAACCTCTTCAAGAGGCTTGCCAGCCGTCTCCGGGAAAATGAAGAAAACGTGAATCGTCATTGCCACACAGAATACGGCAAAGAGAATGTAGGTCTGCCACTTGATGTTGATGAAAGCGGGTGGAACGAAGTATCCTAGTGCGAAGTTGAAGGCCCAGTTTGCGGATGTTGCCAGTGCTACAGCCTTGCCTCTGAGCTTGTTAGGATACAGCTCTGCAGGATATACCCAAGAGACTGGACCCCAGGTCGGTGCGTAGGATGCGACAAAGAGGTATGAGCAGGCAATAACAGCTTTCGATGCTGCGCCGGAGACTTGGACTGAGGCCTCCTTGATGTTGCCAACGCCGTTCGGGCCCGGGTCTGTTCCATACACCGCTAAGATGCCCGCGTTGGCGAAGAGCCAAGTGGCCATGAGTGTGGATCCAAGGAGGAGCAGAGGTCGACGTCCGACGCGGTCGATCCAGATAAGCGCGGGCACCGTCATGACGACGTTGATCACGTATTGGATTGAGGAGGACACTAGCAAAGTGTTTCCGGTGAGGCCAGCCATTGTAAAGACGTAGGTGATGTAGTACATCATCACGTTCATTCCGGTTAACTGACTCCATATCTGAGTAAAAAGACCAATGTGCGTGCGGTTGATGTATCTCGGCGAGAACAGCTCCGAGTAGCTGACATTCTTGCTCTGACGCTCAATTTCAAGCCATTCCTTGATCTCTTCGAATTCGTGGGCGACCAAAGGCGAGTCGGGGTCTCCGTGTCCGTGTGTGAGGATGAGGACTTGCTCGCAATCTTCCCACTTATCCTTCGTTGCTAACCATCGTGGTGACTCTGGAAGAACGATCATGCCCAGGAACAGTATGATAGCGGGTATCATCTGCAGAGCCCAAGGTACTCTGAAGGCAGCAGTGCCCTTTATGAATGAGCAGCCATAGCTGATGTAGAACATGATGAGGATGCCCCCTTGACCCATTAGCCATACTCGAACACCACGTGGCAATGCCTCAGCGACTGCTGTTGAGCTGGAGATGCAGCGCGCATGTCTCGGACAGAGTCTGCCTTCAGGCCTTCAGTTTGACTTACAGGTGATGGCCCATTGTTGCGCACCGACAAGACGGCCTCGTTTGGAGGGTGGAGCAATCTCAGTGATGTAGACCGGTACCTGGGCAGAGCAAATGCCCACACAGAATCCGTTGATGATGCGGCCGACGATGAGCATAGCAATGTTCTGCGCAGCAGCGACAATGATACAGCCAATAATCCAGATGACAGCAGCACTCATAATGGCACGCTTGCGACCGACCGCATCAGAGAGGAATCCAGAAAAGAGAGATGCAAGCCAAGAGCCACCTGCCATGGAGGCAGTGATACCGCCCTGGACATTCGCAGTTGGACCGACACATTTCCCAGGGCCTTGGTTGAAGTAGCAAAGATATGGATCAGTGGCGATGATGGCGCTCATAGACGAGATGTCGAAACCAAAGAGGCCACCTCCAATACTGTTCAGAGTTAGGGAAATATCCCGCTTAGGGCAACATTGTACTTACATGGAGATGGCTGCAATGAGATAGACATTCCCGAACTCCTTCATGCTGAACAACGACTCAAGTGGTTGCAACAAGCTCTAACGAATGCGACTCCGTCGTCTTAAAAAAGATGAGGCCGCAGAGTTGATCAGAGTTCCATGGAGCAGATAAGAGGAGTCTTAAATGAATAAGAGCCGCGTGTGGAGGACCCGGTCATGGGACGCCTGTTGGCATACGAAGGCCGTGCTGCTTTGCGATATCGTGGCATGCTCGCTTCCTTCCCGGAATCCACGAAGAGAACAATGTAACGCAGACATATGACAAGCGACCTATAGCATTCCCAGAGCGCTAGTCGAAAGGCAGAGCATTCACCGTGAAGGAAGAAGTCAGTAGCGCTTCGTCGGCCGTTGCGACATGATTATCTGGTGTCTCAATTCCCTCAAGTACAGCCCTGTCGTGTTGCATGAAGGTCGTCAACAGTGTGAAGCTTTGATCGCAGTCGCTGCAACGTCCTTCACAATCCTCGACCTCAGCAGCATAGTACCGATTAGCTGATCTGAAGGACCAAACACTGGCGTGGCGTTGTGAAACCAGAGACTAAAATTATGCCAATCATGAATGTCGTTCCAAGAACCAATTTGTCGGCGCGTTAACAGCAGCGCGCACGATCTGAGATTCTGAGTCAGGAACCAACCATCGGGTGCCCGCATCCACTTTCCGATGTTGCTGACGTTCCTCATCACCGCCTTCCCCAAAGGCGGTGTTGCGTGCACTTTACCTGATTCTGAAGACCGTCTCCCTGAGACCGGCAAGTGTCTTCTCCCAGTCCTCCTGGCCAGGCATACCTCCGTCAACATAAGCCATACCTATAAGCTTGCTGTCCTGCTCAGCTTCTCGAAGCACATATGGCGTGCCACCCATGGCAGCATGCATGAAAGCAACGGCGTCGTGCTGTTTGGCCACCTTCGGAACGAGTGCCATGAAGCCCTTTTGGGTAATGGCGAATTTGCGGTGCCTCGAAGCTTGTATAAATGCTTGCCAGAATAATGACTTCGCGTCTGGAGGCTGTATCTCCTGGAGGCTTTCGCATGTGCCACCCTGTATCATCCGGGCTTGAAGATCTTCCCAGCCTGGCGAAATGTCATCGGCTGTAGCTCTCTCGCTTCGATAGTTCGTGTCTGCCGTCAGTATCCGTGGGAGGCATGGGGCGCTGTCTGGAACATATCGAGCAACAAGGGAGAAAACCGCGGACAACCACTCTTGAAGCAAGTCAAAGTTATGCGACTGCTCGTGTGATAACACGGGCGAAAAGTCCTTGATCGTATCTAGCGTCTTGCCTCAGAGTAACAGTACATTGGGGTCGTTCACGTTGGTGATCAGAATCAGGTCAACGTCGAGTTGCTTCGTCTCTGTCAGCTGATGATGTAGGAGCAAGGAAGACTCGTCAAGGGCAAAGTCGGGCTCTCGATCGTGAACCGGCACCCAGGACAGGTGACTGTCGCTGGCCAAATCTCCTTCCCGGTGCGAAATGGCAAGGAGCATGAAAGGCTCTGGACTGGACGGGTTGAATGTCGCCAGACGGTATCTTGTAGCGTCTCGCATGACTTCGAGCGCTGACTTGCCATAGTCGGGTCGAATCAGTTGATCGAGACCCCTCTCCGGCGTGGCTGGCTTGCACAAACCGAGTATGCCAAACACTTTGTCACGAAGATCACTGCATCCGAGTCCGATGCAAGCTGCGAAATTTTGGTTGAAGGAAGAGCCGCCTTGTTCCATGAAGACACGGGCAGTCTGTTGTTCTTGCATACTGCCAGCATTACCCATGCCAGAGCTCTCCCGAAATCCAGGTCGAATGTTATACGATGGATGAAGAGCGAACCAGGTGGCCACTCGAAGAACATCACCAAGAGAAATTTCGTGGTCTCCACAGACACATACACTGCTTTTGGACAGAACACCTTCCTGGACGGTCCATACTCTTCTATAAGCAACATGAAGTCGGCCGGCTCGTTACCACAGTCGAGAGATGGAGACCAACGTAAACCACGCCCGAGAGAAGAACGCCAATATCGCGCTCTCGTCGAAATCCGTGCGAAATTCTGCCTCGGTAATGTTTACTTCGCCGTTGTGAACGCTGCCAACATAATGGTCAAACTCGTCATAGATGCTGTGCCCGGGATGACCAGACTTGCGGAGATGTTCTTTGAGTCCCTCGAGGTCCTCTGATGTCTCGGCTGCGTACTTGTGACTAACTTCGCAGATACTCTGAAGGACAGCTCTCAGCGCCGCGATCTGTTCGGTCGCACGTTCGTCAGCGTCGTCGCCCAAGTAGATCAAGTTACCCTTGGACATGGAATGTATAGATCCCATCAAGGGCACTTGCTAACCCTTCTCAGCATTATTTTACTGGTTGATGCAGACTGCATCAATCCATAGCGTTCGTGAAACGGATGGCTCGGCAAATCGCTTCAGCACAAGGTACGTGTTCCATGGTACCTTCAGTTCTGTGCCGTCTCGCAGGATGCTGTGATTGAACGTAGAAGCGCCCCAGCAGTATGATATCGTCTCGTACTCGGGCCTTGGACTGGCATTCAGTGAGACACGCCGAGATTCGCAGACGACAGAGTCGTCAGATGCGAGCGTCACATCAATAAGGCGTATCTGTCGTGAGGCGGCATCCAGAGGCTTGTACATGGTCGGTGCGGTCAACGTGATGACGAAGTTGAACAATAGCCATGACGGACGAGCTGAGATCTAATGTTACAGAGCTGAGATCTAATGTTACAGAGCTGAGAGCCGATGTACTTGTGGCTACAGCGGCGTATGTTTAGCGCCAAGTTACGTGTAATTCCATGGTCTGCTGCTGCAGATTGGCACACTGAACGAGGCGTGGAGATGGTGTTGTGTCCATAGCTCTTGCCAGAGCGCCCAAAACTGAATGGCGCTGTGATGGTAACGCACCTAACGGTATTGGGAGGCGTGTTTGTGGAAGCAGAAGTCGTCTCGGTAGCTCGGCCTGTGCGCAAACAACGCTAGCCCGTTGAGATGGTCGGTTCTTGCCAATCACATGCAGATAGCTTGCACAGCAATCTACAACATTTTTCACGGATAAGATTCCACGTACACGATGCGAGCCAGACCGTCTGACAAAAGACGGCATCACAGCCACGACATAACGATACCATGAGCGACTGGATCGAGCAATACTCGGCAGCTCTAGACGCTCGAGATGCCCGCGAACAAGCTCACAAACCATTCATAGATGCCTGCACGTCGTTCACCCTCGCAAACAGTACATATGCTGAAGCTGACCACAAACAGACACAAAGCTCGCCGACCGCACAGCAGCAGCCGCTGCTGCCAGTAACACCAACATCCACGACGCAGTCCAAGCCAAACCCTCATCCCCCCGCCCACCCAAACGCACCGCAACACCATCGGACCCTACAGACCTCCTCAACACCCTCCGCACCGATCTAGCAACAACTCAAAAAGCCCGTTCCACTCTTCAAACGCAAGTCTCCGATCTCACATCAACACTCTCCGCGCTGCAAACAACGCACAAGCAGTCCACAACTCAGGTAGCTCAGCTCAGGGCTCAAAAGAGCGCTGCAGAGCGGAGACTGCGAGACAGGGAAGAGGAGATACGAGGGAAAGCTAGGCTGGTAGAGACGGCGCAGGATGAGATGGTAGCGTTGCAACTACAGTTGAATATGGCGGAGCAGCGGAGCGAGAAGCTGGAGCAGGAGAATAGGGAGTTGGTAGAGAGGTGGATGAAGAGGATGGGAGAGGAAGCCGAAAGGGTCAACAGAGGGAGCGGGTGGGAGTAGTGACTGCATACGTTGAACAGATTAGACGGTTGATGAGAGAACGAGACACAATAATATCAAGGTTCATGAGTTTGAAGATACTCTCTCGAAAAGGCTAAAAGCTATGCTCTGAAAAACATGATCCAGCCGTCCATCCGTCCATAAAGCGTACAGCGACATCTCGCTCAAAACGCCGTTCCATCCATATCCTGATCAACATTAGAGTACCCAGTACTCATGGTCACATCCGCACCTTATCGGCGGGTAGTGATAGCAAAGGTGAACATTACCAATGCTAGTCGTAAAAAGCGTATTGTGGTATCCTTTCTCCCATAAGACAGCCATGCTCCGTGATTGCAATATCCAACCGGATAGTTCAATGCCTGTCTGCTCTTGCCAAAAGAGCTGATGACCATAGTTGAGTTCGTGACGTAGATTTTCCTTCAATTCGTGCCCTGTTCCGCTCCGGAACGCTAAGTAACGCCTTGGCTATGCTTGCTTCCAAAGTGATGATCGTAATGCAAAGGCGCCTCCCATATAGACAATATCATCAGTCACTCACTCCCGAGAAGAGTGGTGGTGGTGATGATGGTGGTGGTGCGAGCGGTGGCCGTGGCCGTGGCCGTGGCCGTGGCGATGGTGGTGTCTATCGCTCGATCCAGGCTCGCCATCTCTTGTATCTTCGGCAGCAACACACCAGAAGCGATGGCTGCCCCAAGCGCCCTTTTGGCACTCCTTACTGCAGTACTTTGTTCGTCTGCAGCGCCGGCATTTCGCAAATTGCCGTGTATACTCTTCCCATTTCCCGCACTGCCAGTAAGCACACTGCCTGATACCGCCACGGCTGTCATCTTTGCGGCAGAGATTGCGCATGACTACGCCGGCCCAGTACTGCATGTCGCCTTGTTGCGGCGAAGCTGAGCTAAAGTGACGGGAAGACGACTGCTTCGCCGTGAACTTTTCAATCAGTGGGAAGATGTTGTAAGGAACCTCTCCAGGCTTCTTCACAAACTCGTTGTCCCACTCGTCGTCAAGTTCTTCCTGGGTCTTCATAGCTGGTGCTCCCAGAGTAGTATTCGCGTCAAGGATGGATAGCTCGTTGCCAATTTGGAGTCTGGGTACTAGTCGCGACTGTTGAAAGTATGATCGTAAGTTGCAGTACTTTGACACGTATGCTAGGAGCTGCAAAGACATGAGAACGTCTTCGTCGCGTGGCATTGCTGCCAAGACGCTTGTCGCGGTGCGGTCGAATGGTAGGCCTCGTGAGGGATACCATGTCGGTGCACTGAGATTCGGTGGTGTCGCATTGACTGCGTTGACTGGAGGGGGCAGCTGTGTGGGTGGCACATTCATCTGGCCTTGCGTCGGCGTTGCTGCTGGATTTACCGTACTGCCGTCTGCAGCTGACCGATGCGTGATGCTGAAGGTCTCGTCGTCCGTACTAGAAACGTCAGGTACTGCAATACCATTTCCTTGAGGCTCAAGTAGACCGTCGTCATCAACGATGTCTTGCATGACAATATCAGCCTGTATGCCAACCACTGGCTCGGCGTCAGGTCCGTTCGATTCGTCCGAGACACTTTCTTCGATTTGACCATCGTCGTCGGAGCCAGAGATGGATAATTGATGGCGGATGGACGGCCTCCGTCTTGGTCGAACTGCACTTGCAGCAGCTCGTGGGCTTTCAGGCCGTTGCACGGGTGCGCCTGGCGTGGTAGGCGATTGTGGCTGCGAGCTCAGCTCGGCATGTAGTTGAGGAACCATGGACGGAAGGCGATCAATGTCCCGCACAGGAGGGACGAACACTGGTCCTGCATTACTCTGTAGTGTCACAGATGAGGTCGGTGGCCTTTGTTGACGGTTCTCTGGGAAAGCTGGCGAAGAGAACTGCGACGTGTCCCCTGGGTAGCCATGGTGACTGTGCGAGCGCGGGAAGACGGTCCTTTCTGGTGGGGAGCTGAGCGACAAAGCTGCCGTATTTGCTGTTGGTGTAGTCTCGCTGACGGGCTCGTCTGCGTCGGGCTGTGGTAGGTTATCTGGAATTGAAATGGGGGGTGGGGCATGTCGTCGACTCCGTGAAGATCGATGATCAGTAGTCTCTGTCCTGTTTGACGAGCGGGCGAAGGCTCGTGAGAATGGGCACTTCGTTTTGCTGTGCGAATCGGTTCGTTCCTTCGTCTTGTCCATGACCTTGAAGTAGTTGTCGAGGATGGTGGCGATGACGGGGACCATGTCGGCTTCAACCACGCGTGTCCGCACCGCCTCCGATCCTCTTACGCCAATGTTGACTATGCATTGGAAAGCCAGATTCCACTTCCACATCTCCATCATGTCCTTGCTTCGGCCCTCCTTGAGAATGCATACCAGCCGTTCAATGCCGCCATCGACGGTGAGGATGTCGCGGATTCGTCCGGACGAGGTGGTCAGGTATGCGAGGTTGTTGAGTGAGTTGATGAGGGGAAGAGTCGAGGTGCAGTCGAGCGCTCGTCGGTCATAGAGGGCGGTTGTGATGCCGACGGAGGCTTTGTTTGCGTTGGGGATGCTGAAGTTGACCTCGCGCATGTTTGCGTCTCGGCGGGACACTGGGTCCTCGACACGTGCGGTACCGGAGCCACGGACGATGGTGTAGGATCACGAAGACGACGATGGAACGCCTCGACACCGTATCTCGCGCGATGTCTGCCGTACGCTGCGCAGCGCCGACTCACTCAATCCGCAACAGCGCCAGCGAGACTCCCCAAACCCGAACGCCGGAAATGCAAGATACTATTGAGATGGAAGCCAGAATTGCGCCGAGGATGGGAAAAGTGTGAATGTGGATGAGTGGTCGAGGATGCGGTGGTGTTTCGTCCCGAACAAAGGAGGCTCTCGCTTGGTCGCTGACGATGCGCTGCCCTCTCGATGTCCGAGTATTTTCGAATGGCTGCGGCGATGCACGCCGGCCGCACGCTGCAATGTGTCGTTGATGTATATGTGCGGTGGTGGTGGTGGTGGTGGTGGTCGTTGTATATGCGGTGGGCTGTCGGTGAGTCGGGTTGTCACAGCACAGGAGAGAGGGCAGGAAGGCGGGTACCGCGAGCCAAGTCTCTATCCAGCTAACGACCGGCGAGACGGCTTCAGCGATGCAGCCAAACGCTTAGGCGCCGAAACAAAACTTTTCGCTGGGCTAGAGTGCTGCTGTGCTGTCTCTGCTCGTCTGCTGAATGATGTTCATGAAGTTGTTATTGCATGCAAACACAAGGTGATGAAGTTGCTGGCAGCCAGGAGCCAGGAGAACAGCACAGCGACGACTCCTCACTCACTCACTCACTGCTCTCTCTATGGTGGAGAAGCTGTGGAGAACGACGACTCGCCTCCTCGAGCAGTGACACCACTTTACTTGTTGTTGCACTGCTGCTGCGACACACGATCCAAAGCCGAAATGCCCAGCAATTTCCTTTGCGAAAAGAAGCTCATCAAATCTCTCTCTGCCTGTTTCACGCCTGCTGATTTCACACCTCCGCCACCGCAGTGCTAATATCGGAGTAAGGCTGATTATGGTTGCTAACGCGTGACTTGCCACAATGTCTCTCCATCTGCGTTGCCGTTTCCAAGCGGCTACCAGCGCTTACCACCAAAATCTGCCGATGGCTGCCAGCTCACAGCCGCTGACAATTGCATGCCCAGACAGTGGCGTTGATGCTGTAGCGGTCGCATCCGACGAGTACCTCGCCCGAACCACTGCTCTTGGCCTATGTCCGTGGACGGGCAAATGAAACATGAAACACAACGGCCGTCCATCTGCATCGCGATACTTTAGGGCCGGGTCATTCACCGTGTTTTCGTAGCTTAATATCGATACGATATCACGATATTATAGCGCGCTCATTAATAGAGTGTTTTGGTAGTTACGATATTAAACTAATTTTTAAACTGTATATAGGTCGTAATATAACCTCTATTTATTCTATCTAAAGTATTAATATAAAGTACTAGTAAGTAGAATAAACTAGTAAGTAGAATAAACTAGTAAGTAGAATAAACTAGTAAGTAGAATAAAATCTCTTAGTATAACGAACTTCTTTATTATCGTACTATATCTTAATAATATAATTTTAGAATCGTCTAATTAAGAAAGTAGAATTACTTTTATTCTCTTTACTTAATATAAAGTACTAGTAAGTAGAATAAACTAGT